>NDXB01002665.1:0-11222 GCA_002631895.1 Agapornis roseicollis
ACCTTGTTGTTTTTCCTGTGCCTTAGCATGGCTTCCAGGAGAATCTGCTCCAAGATTTTGCCACTCACAGAGGTAAGACTGCTCTGTAATTCCCCGGTTCATCCATTTTCCCTTTCTTGAAAATGGGGGTTATATTTCCCTTTTTCCAGTCTTCGGGAACTGCCGTGATTTTTCAAATATGATGGCTCGTGGCTTAGCAACTTCATTTGCCAGCTCCTTCAGGACCTGCGGATGGATTTCATCATCCACGTTCAGGTTCTTAAGATGGTCTCGAACCAGATCCTCTCCTACAGTGGGCCCAAGGTCTTCATTCTCACAGTCCCTGCATCTGCCTTCCAAGACTTGGGTGGTGTGGTCAGAGCATTTGCCAGTGAAGACTGAGGCAAAGAAGTCATTAGGAACCTCAGCCTTCTCCAAAACCTGTGTAGCCAGTTCTCCTGGTAGCTTCTGGAGAGAGCCCATGTTGTCTCTACTCTGTTTTATTCGCAGTGTACCTATAGAATCCCTTCATGTTATCTTTCACATCCCTAGCCAAGTTTAATTCTAACTGGTCATTAGCTTTCCTAGCCTGGTCCCTAGCTTTCCGGCCAACATGCCTATGTTCCTCTCAGGCCTCCTGTCCTTGCTTCCACCAAACTAATCCTCTTAGGAAATGTAAAACTTGTTTGAAACAGGTGCAGGAAGTAACACTGAAGTAGGATGGAATTTTTCAATCTTGTGTTTCCCAAATAATTAGGATTTATAAAGTACTTTCTCCTGTTGCAAGAGCCCCTCAAGCATACACAAAGTAGATCTCCAGGGAGCTAAAGCTTCCGCTAGTTTTCAAGTGACTCTTTTCCTGCAGCGGGGTGCAACTTTCTTTGATTTGATAGAGTTGACACAATTGCTTACAATTCTGTATATTTCACTACTAATACATTTTTACAGGACCCTGTATTATTGTCTAATTTCTAACAAACAGATGTGGATTTCTCAATTTGTGAATCATTCATAAACCTATTATTGACTACTTCAGAAGTACTGTCTGATAGTTAAAATTTTTCAGAAGTACTGTCTGATAGTTTGAATTTTTCAAGTTCAATGCAGATAGTGTGCTATTCATATTTTTTTTTGCATGCTTTTTGGAAGTTCTCATAAAAGCCTGTTGGAAGTATGAATGAGTATGGACTTTTCTTTCCCTAATATTTTGCCTGTTCGCAATCTGTCATCCAAATTACCTGTATGAAATTATTTATCTGTAAATTCAGATACTTGTGTGTGTACATGTGCGTACATGTATAAACACATATGAGTGTTATACATATATATACATCTACCATTATTATATTACCATCTCCAAGTGCTAAGAGGCTTTTGGAATATACGTATTTCAGATTAATGCTCAGACTTCTGAAAAAGTTTGAGCCAAATTAACTGTACCATATTTGGTAGTTTGTATCCATTGCACTTTGTTGCTAATACTCAGTTAAGCATTTAACTTGCCTACTCATTGAACCCATGTATTTATGCAGAGCTGTGCTCACTTTTAAATTCAATTTCCTTAGGGAGAATACAAATATTTTTAATTTTGTTTTGTGAGCCATATGTTCAAGAGCCGCTACTACTTTGCTGTTTCAACTTTCTTTGCCTTTTTCTGCCTTCACAGTACTCCACAAATTCACTAGTACCGTCTAAATAGAGCGCTTGTAAATATGCCACTAAAAGAAAGTTTCTCTACAATGTAGTTTTATCATGAACTCCCATTTATAATATCTCTGTTGCTCAGTTCTTCTTTAAAAATGCATCTCTCTCTGCATATGTTTTGTGAGTCAGCTTTTACAAGTGTTTTGCTGTCACTCCTTTTATCGTAGCTCCAGCAGTGTGGGTTTGCTATAGTGCTACTTTATGGGTTTTTTTTTTTGTTTTTTTGGGGGTGGGAGGATGGGTTGGGGATTTTATGTTTCGGAGTTTTTTTGAAGGGGTAGTGTGGTGGGTTTTTTCAGTGTTTCTGTCCACCATAACATAATAAATGTGTCTTCCTGCTGGCTATTTTTAGTTTTATGCAGTATTCACTTTGGCTTTGTCTTGCACATGTCATGCACCTGGTTCCATGACTGTTACTGATTCTTCTTTTTGGTCATGTCAAGGAAGTAGAGCCTCCAGGGATGAAAGTAAAAGCAAGTGAGACCCCAGGAGCAAATGGGCAGGAGAGGCCAGTAGTAGCTAAAATGATGCAGTCAGACTAGATAACAGTTTAAGCCTGCTAGCAGTGTGGGGAAAGGCTGCAGTGTTTGCTTCAGGGAAAACAGTGAAAAGGTGAAAGTGGCCTCATTTCATAAAAGAGAGGAAAAGTAGAACTAAACCAATGGGAAAAGAAGGGAGAAGAGACAGAATCTGTCCTTGGCTTAGCTTTGCTTTGAATATGTTTGTCCTGGGAGCTTTGTCTGTTAAATCTCAGTAAAATTAGCCTGGAAAATAATCCAAATTATATAATTGCAGCTTCAGGCTTTGCCAGCTGCAGATTTTGATGTTTAAGTATCAGAGTGAGATGTCCAATGAACATTTTGAATAGTAAGAAATATAAATCCAGTTTCCTCAGGAACTCTTAAGATGCCTGTCCTAGCTGGTGTTAATGCTGTAGTTCAGCAAAACACTTAAGCACTTGTTGAACTTGAAGCATGGCTGCAGTTCTAGTGATGTGTATCCTTTGTGAGACCAAGTTACCAGATATTTATCTACATGTCTGTAAAACCAGCATTTCATTATTACCTCTCTTTTGCTACCTAAGTGTTGTTTCTGTAACCCCTGGATGTCCAATATGAGATACAGATAATTTTAGTCTGAAACAGTTGTTGTGCCTATCACATTTCTTTTCTGTTGAAGTTTTTGCTTTGCCTATAAATGTGAAATACAGGATGGATGGTCTTAATTTCTTGTGGCATTTGAACACTGAGCCCTTAAATCCAAAGATCTGGTTACCATCTTCTCGAAAATTTATCACATGCTAGCTGTGGCAACATAGATTTAGTTCTAAACAATATTCTAATCTGCCTTATTATTTTTGACATCTTATTCACTGTAGCCACTGTAATCTTGCCATCAGGCAGATGGAAAGGACCTATGAGACAGAAGAGATTGGAAACAGGTTACTCCTTGGAGGAGATGGCTTATTACCCCCCAGCTCATGTCACCTTCCCAAGTACCCCTTTACAACAGATTTAAGACCATGATACTTCAGGATCAGGAAAGTGAGGAAGATGATAAGGGATCATCCAGGTCAGAAGAGTTCCCACAGCAGAGCTGGAGAACACCATATATTATAAGACCAGCTGTACTAGAAAAAAGAGTGGTTGTGATTGATGACTCCACCCTAAGGGAAACAAGAGAGCCCCCTTATGTTGACCTGACCAGACTCACAGGGAAGTCTTCTGCCTCCCTGGGACCAGGGTAAAGGGACATCACCAGAAAAACGTGTTCTTTTCCCTATTAATTATATATTGTGTGGAATTTTTGATTCTTCTCTCTTGGAGGGCATGCACAGATAGAAGACATTGGGAACACCGGCATCTTCCATCACCCTTGAGGGTTCAGGGATGCAACCAAGTAAATGATCAAGTATCCATGACGAGGAATAAATGTTTATGTGATATATTTCCTTGAGCAGATCCTCTGTTTCCTGGGATGCATGGTTTACTTCTTTTTTGTCAGGTTAGTGTTTTGAAACGAAATAGAATAATAGCACTCCGTGCAATGCAATAGTCCTCCACCTTATGCTTTTCTGCTTGTAAATGGTGGGGGCTGATACTCTCTTGTGTTCATTTTGATTTTTTTGTGTTCATTTTGATCCATGATTTTTGGATTTGTTTGGTTTGGGTTTGGTTTTGGTTTTTTTTCGCTTTTTATGGCCTCTCATTCATCTGATCTTTCACGATCATATAGGAGCTGCATAGCTGGAGGATTGGTTATGCATGGGTTGAAGTCTTAGAACCTGATTTTAGTTTTTCAAAGATGCAGAGGAGGTCATGGAGTCATTTGAAGGCAACAGGCCGTGTAGACTCTAAGCCCCTCAACAAATCAAAATCTTAATGATCCTCAACTCCTTTGTGAACTTAACTGTGTTTAAAACTGGAATTCGAGTGCCAATGCCAGCAGAAAATAAAGCAGGGTGTATAAACACAAAATGCCAATTTTGAGAATGAACAGTTCTAAATTCATGTAACTGCTATACCTTTCTATAGTTATTTTTTCTTTTTAAATTAGAATATATAGCTCTTTGGTTTTTATTAATTTATGTCTTTAAACTTCTTAGTAGCATTCAAATAATAACTGCTCATAATTATACTGCAATACTTTGATAATAGCTTACAAAATAAAATTCTAAATATTAAAAAGAGAAATCTCCTCTGTAAACAGTGGGAGAGCACCAGAGTTTTCCATAATTATATTCCTGAATGTAGGTATTCAACAAGCTATAGTATATATGGTTTGTGTTTCAACAGTATTATTGTTTTAAAACCCTGTATTTAATTTATGGATAAATTGCTATATACTGATTTAGACACCTTCTCACCCACTGTGTTCCTGAAGTATCAAGGGTGTCTTTAATTTCCTGAATATCTAGGACGGGTGATGTAATGACTTAAAATGTCTCTCTTGTGAGCAAAGGTAATGCTGGATAATTTCATTTATGCTCATGAATCTAATTTTCTTGACAGAAAATTCTTTATATTAATTCAGTAAAGACTAATGGGCCTATTAAAATTACTTGCTTTCAACACATTGTATTTATTGCCATAAATATCCCTGCTTTCTCCAGAAGCAGAGGAAAACTCAGATTCTTCCTTTTCTCCACAGCAAAAGTATTGGCTGCAAAATTGTTCATATTACAACACCCTTGACACATTTTGTAGAGGTATATAAAATCAGTCACATTATTTCAATTTATGGTGTAACTGGGTGCCAGTGCCTTTGAGCTTTGGCTCAATGTGAGCACAATACAGGTTATGAAAGGGCAGTATAAATAAAAAATACCTGACCATTACACAAAGGCTAGAGACAGTGATGTTCTGTATCCAGTTGTTTAGTGTGCAGTAGTATGGAAAGCCTATTATACTAGTTTTATAGTTACAGATGCTGTTGCAGGACATTCATCACACGGTCTTGAACAAACATGAGGAAAGAACCAGTTGCTTATTATACACTATGTTCTCAAGATAACAGCTCTTTTCCTATCTAGGGGAATGCATTTTCAAAGCGATATTGATTTTTCTATCATTCTTCTCTCCTCTTCCCTGAAGAACCCAGTTTTAGAATTATCTTTGGTCCTTAAAATTGATTGTCTTTTAAGACAGTAATGTGCTTAGTTTCTTTCTCTCTCTTAACAAACTTGTAGTCATGGAAGTTATGTGTAAGTGGTATGATTGCTTATGAACATAGAAGGACAGTATCTTTGTGGGTCAGCCCCTTGCAGGACACATGCCTTTTTTAAGTTCTGCTGTCAGACAGATGGAGGAATCTGTAAAAAGAGGTGATTTGTTTCACATGATACTCAAAAGGCACAACCCTTCTGAATCAAAAATTCTATCAAAGAGGTCCTTGGTTTGATTTGTTGTTGCTGATGTGCCTCAGACAGCTCCTAATAAAAAAATAAACTAACATGACTGCCAGGATAAAATTTCAAGGCTATTTAGCAATGGCATTTATCACTTTAAGAGAGGAATAAGAAACTTGCGTGTGTAAAGCTTCTTGTCTGTGCTTTGATGAAAACTTGTGTGGATGGATTCCACATGCCCAATATAACAAGAAGCCTAAAAATTCAAAAGGAGCTTACAACCTGCCCTCAGGTGCCTTCTGTGCAAAGAGACCTTTGACCGAAGTATTGAAGCTCACTCCCCTTGAAAATGTTTTGATACAGCTATAGCCTTTGCCAGGTAAATGTAAATGTTTTTTGAGCAGTATTTCTGTAAGTGTGCTTTGTGGTGAGAGCAAACACAGATTTCTGAGCAACCTGTTTCACAGGTAGTGATTCATTTGAAGCTTGCTCATTATGTTTTTGCAACTTCTTTCTTTATCCCACCCTTTTTCAAACCCTTCTCACTTTAAATTTGGAAAAGGGCATGCCTAAATGTTCACAATTTGAAAAATCTTTTCTCCCTAAAGTATACTTACATAAATTTCCCCTTTCCTTAAGAACCATCTGTGTAGACAAAGGCAGGCGTACATCAAAGTAGGATGATGAAAATGTTACATCTAGATCTTAGTTTGCTACTTCCAGGTTTTGTTGTTCTTTTTTTGGACATCATTAATCTCATCTTTATTTATGAGCATCCTGGGTTCAGCAGTAGCAGTAATTTTTCTCCTTAGTAGCTGGTGCTGTGCTGTGGTTTTGACTTTTGGCCTGGGAACAACGCTGATAACACTGATGTTTTTAGTTGCTGCTCAGTAATGTTTACTCTGACCAAGGACTTTGTGAGTCTCATGCTCTGCCAGGGAGGAGGGGAAGCCGGGAAGAAGCAGAGACAGGACACCTGACCCAAACTAGCTACAGAGGTATTCCATACCACAGCACGTCATGCCCAGTATAGAAACTGGGGGCAGTTACGTGGAAGGGTGTAGTGGTTTAAACCCAACCAACCACGCAGCTCGTTCACTCAATCAACTCCCCTTTCTTGCCCACCCCTGCTTCCAGAGAGATGGGGGGAGAATCAAAAGAACGCAACTCCCACAGGTTGAGATAAGAACAGTTTAGTAACTAAGGTATAACACAAATCACTACAGCTACCACCAATAATAATAATGATAAAGGAAAAGAATACAGCATCCCATCTGTATTCAAAAGAATACAGATCCTACCGACAGATAACTCACGACACCCCACCAACCGAGTGCTGACCGACCACCTCTTCCAACCACCCCGAGAGCACCAGGCCTTCCAGATCACCCCCAGTTACATCCTGGGCATGACGTGCTATGGTATGGAATACCTCTTTGGTCAGTTTGGTCCTGTCAGTACAGTCCTGTCCCTCCTTCTTCCCGGCTTCCCCTCCTCCCCGGCAGAGCATGAGGCTCACAAAGTCCTTGGTCAGGGCAAACATCGCTCAGCAACAACCAAAAACATCGGCCTTATCAGTCCTGTTCCCGGGTTAAGTCAAAACACAGCTACTAAAGAGAAGAAAAACTGACTGCAACTGCTGAACTCAGGACAAAGGGTTAGATCACTGCTTGGTTGGAGGCTGGGTATTGGTCAGCAGGTGGTGAGCAGTTGTATTCTCTTCCCTGTTATTTCCCTTACCATTATTATTATTGGTGGTAGCAGTAGTGGTTTTGTGTTATACCTTAGTTACTGGACAGTTCTTCAGACATGGCTTCATGGGTTTTCTTATTCTTAGTTGTTAGTTTCACTATGACATGTTTTGAAAGAACATTCTGACCCCTACATCAGAAGCATAAGCAGAAAGAACTGTTCTAGGAACTTCATATGGGTATTCATAGGACAATGTATAATTTATGAATTGTGTTTAATCACAGTCTTTTTAATTAGAAACATATTGCATCTGTTTAACATTGCTACTGTTTTGTTGCAAAAGATTTTCTGTATCAATTAATCTAGTAATATCCCTAAGCAAGCTGAAATTGTTGAAGAAGATGGAAATTGGCTGATGAATGTATTGGTCACTTCAGAGGCATGTTCAAATCTATCTTCTTGCTGTCCTAATGAATATGGAAGCATGCCCAGTGTGTGATTGGATTTTAATGACTACAAGGTCAGGGACTTTGCAAGGTGTGAAACTGCTTGCAAGGTCACTAGTGGCAAACAGTGCATGGATCTGAAAATAAACAAGGAGCTGTCAGGGATATTAGCTTTTTGTAGAAAATCCCTTGGGATGAGAAGGTTAATAGGTGATTGCATTGTAACTTGTTTTGAAACTCAAAATGAGCTCTAAAGCTACGTGCATTATCCTTCATTATACACTGCATAAGAAATAGTAGTAATTTAAAATGCAGGCAGTGTTTGATTATAATAGTACCCTAGCTTATCAAAAGCTTGCATTTACCACTATATAAGCTGGTCTGCAAAAATCAACACATGCTCCAAATGCAGACCTTTTGGGGAAACGGGTGAAATTACCTGGTCTAAACTGCCCGTGGATGTGTAAGTACCTCCCATAAATAACCCAGACTAGTAATTATCTAAAGAAATTCAGGTCACATGTACAGCAGTTATATTCTATATTAATTTGTTATTCTGTAGAGATTGTTCAACCTGTAGAAAAAATAATAGGGAATGAGTTTGAAAGTATTAAGACAGTTTATAAATGACTTGTCATAAAGTACTTGACTTGTGATACAACAGCACAGAGATGACTCCTGCATGAGGAAAATACAACGAAAATCTGCACTGCAGGAGATGTTCAGAGAGGTTTTGAAACTTTTTTGCTAGGATAAAAAGTTAATTTACTAAAAATAAAAATCAGAGCTGTTGAATAATTTTCCCTGGTGGTTTGGGGCACTGAGTAGTTTCAGGCAGGCTACCATGGTTGAAGTTTCTTTCAAACTATTTGTACCAATGGGAGACTTTGTCTCATGGGCACGTTCAAACAGCAGTTCAACATTAACAGTGTAGAATCAGCTACTGGGAAGTCTACTGGCTAAGTGATTGAAGAACCATGAAAAAATACCACAAGTACCCCAATGGCTTTGGGGCAAAACAATCAGCTTTACTGCAGTCCAACTAGATTTTATCATTTCCATTTGGTTTGAGTTTTAGGGGGTTTTATTTTGGGGTTTTAGTTTTTTGTTTTGTTTTGGGTTGCAGATTGTTTTTTTTTCCCCAACAGAAAGTATATGTATGTGTACATGAATATGTATATATATTTGGATACAGTTCTTCATATGTCTTCTGTTCTCCATCTGTGGATGTGATGCCTACGCGGTAAATGCTGACAGTGCTTTAGCTTTTATGAATCAGTAATGATTCCATGATTAAGCTGTGTATCAGTTATACCAGTTCTTAATGTTATTCAGGACATGATCCTTGAAACCAGGTATTGTACTGGAGCCAATGCTCTATCAGTAGTATATAGACTGAATTTGGCTGCGTATTCAATTGCCACTTATGTTCTGAATTTAAAATAAGGACTTAAGATAATTTCCTGTAAAAGAAAAATGTTATATACTCCCCAGCATAACACTTAGCCATTGTATGCTTTGTGACCTAACACAGCCAATCCTACAATGTCATGGAAAAAAATATACCAGAAGAATTTTGCTACGTTGGAATATTTACTTGGTTCTGAATTCACCCTAGGTGCATTGACTGTAGTCTGTGACTGCATGTCACTGTTTCATTGATTTCACTCTCCTGAATACATCAGCTCATGTCTGTATTTCTGTCTGGTTTTGGACTATTAAGGGACATGGAGAAAGTTGGCTTGTTTTCACTTGCTTAAGCAGAGTACCCAGAAACTATTTTTCTTTCAGCATCCTACCTGGCTACAAGAAAGAGAGGGCATCAAAAAGTTTAATCTTGTTTGGGGCTGCTCATGGTTTTGAAAGCAAAAAGAAGTTCAATTTCAGTTTTCTTTCTTAAAGACAAATTGAAAATGTTAACACTTTACAAATATGTAGTTTAGAGGATTTTGAAGAAGGATAAACTTGTGAAAACAGTAAAACCTATTAATAGGATGAGTTTTACCTTTGGAAGTTGCTTTGTTTAATGCATAATTCTAATGATTAGAGTAGCTGAATATTCTTACATTTAGCATTGACAAGCTAAATTTTTGTTTGTATAATCTGTAGTGCTTTTGTAGAAATATGAAACGAACCTACATTTTTGTATCTACTTGATGCAAACTTGCTACAGGCATATCTGTGTGCTCCTGAAAAGCATTTCTTGAGGAAAATGTCTACTTTTCCATTGATGAATGTCTCTTTGTTAGTTGTTGTTCTATAATGTTGACTTTCAAACCATGTCACATTACTGCTATTGTACGTATAAACCCATTAGCATCTTGTTCCTTCCATTTTGCTGCTGTTTTCAATTTTTTGAGGTTACAGACTTGCTTAGGCAAGTTTGGCAGCCTCTGTCGTACTGGTAGATTCTGCTTTTGGCCTCTGTGTTGCCTCTTACAGAAATACATTGACAGTAGTTTGTTGTCCAAGTCACCTTTTGTTCTTCTACCCTTTTTGCAATCTCACTATATTTTCTCCTAGATTGGCTTCATTGTAGCTTTAAATTTCACTTATTTTAGCAACTGACTAGTCAAAACTTCTGCATTTAGTGTCTTTCCACTTGTTGCCTATGCACTTTGATTGTGAGAAAGTAAAATATCTGAAATTCCAGATGTTTAGTTAGGTTTGGTAAAGCAAAATCTCGAGATCTAAAAAAATGTGCTATCCTTTTGTATAATTGTTTCAGCTTGTCTGATATTAAATAAGAACACTCGTTCTTATTTAAATTCTGTGTTTTAGGGATACAAGTCAGTGCTTACTGAATAGTGTAATTGTAATTCTGAGTTAAACCTCAGATTTCTATGCCACCAAATCTGCTGTATATAAAATAGCAATCCTAGATACAAATGACTTTTTTCATTAAAAATATCTGCTTATTTTCTGCAAATTGTACTTAATTACTCATTAAACAGTAGTAATGCACAGAGCTTTGGATGCGAGAAAGATCTCATCTTCAGTGAAGGTCTGCTCTTCGTACAAACTCTGGTCACACACTGCAGTCTGCAGAGCTAGAAACAATGCCAATGAATCAATGAAACCTCTGGCCTCTCTTAGTATGTTTTTAATATCCTCCCCATTGCTAGTAGAGCTTTTGCTGTGGAAACATACTGCTCGATTTTTCTGAATATACGATGAGTAATTATTTTTTAAAGCATAGCCAATAAGGAGAATAATCTAAAGGCATCAGATCCAGAGTGTGTTACTGTGGGTAATTAGAAAACCATCATGAGATGGTTCTGCTTGCATGAGTATTAAACATTTATGCCTATGACAAGAGATTGAGCTCTCTCCAGCCCAGTACAAGAACAAGAGGCCACCACCTTCCTCCACCAAGAGAAAGCCCATAATCTTTAACTGTAGCCCTGAGGAAACAGAGTGGGAAGGAAAGATGAAGAGAGCTCAGTTGTACAGAGAACTGCTCCTTTTTTAATTTTCCCTTGAAAAATTGCTGAGCTCCCTTAGAAACAATGATTTGTGAAGATGTGAGAAAAACGGGGGGGGGGGGGGGGGGG
>NDXB01002665.1:13803-24108 GCA_002631895.1 Agapornis roseicollis
TTTTTTTTTTTTTTTTTAATGAGCATATGAACAATCTTTTCCTGAATTTGAAGAAATTCTGGTGCTCATATAAATATTCATTTTCTTGGGCAAACAACAGTATTCATCTGCCAAAAAGAATGCTTATTGTTTGCTATTCAGTTAATTAATATTTGCTATACATTTGACTCATTTATTCTTATTAACAGCAGTATGTCCCCCTAGCATACAAAAATAGCTGCTGCGGTAATATTCCTTGGCTACCTTATATCCTGTAGTCCTATGAAGAAAAAAATACTGTATTATTCACTCCTACTTTCCAGCCTGTCAGTCCCAGATCTGTCACGTCATTTTTTAATCATCTGTTTTCCAAGTCTTAAAAATTACCATTTTCCCCTTTGTTTTTACTGTTTCTAATAGATAGCAGTCTTAGGGCCTTGCTTCCCTGATAAGCGTTCTTTCAACATCCAGCCCAAATTGATTCTCATGTCTTTGTTCTCATGCCAGTGTTGCTAAGACTTGCTGGGGTGAAATTGTTCATTTTCCTCCTTCATATTTAGGGAGAACAAGTATATACTTCTGGTTCTTCATTCTGTTTAGGTAAATACTCCAAACTCTTTTTACTCTTCTTTTGTAAAACAAGTTTTTAACTTTTCAGCTTGTGTAAGGCTAGTGCAAAAAGGATTCACTTTGTAACTCAAGTCAAAGTTAGTATGTCAATAATGCATGTTTCTGTTTGCAGAAACTTCCGTAATGATTATCTCAGGTTGGAGGTGCCATGAGGTGAATGTTTTGGGGGTCAAAGGGAATAATAAAGTCATAGCCTTTTAAGTTTCTCTGCCTTTCTTGAGAAAATTAATGTTTGAGATTGTAGTGAATAATGTTTGAATTTTTAGTTTTAATTAAAACTGATTATGAGAACTAATTAAAAGACAAGCAACTGGTTACTGGCAATGTAGTCGGGCTACTTCAGAAAACATTTGGTGTTCAACCTCAAAGTCATGTTGGTTTTAGAAATTATCTTCTCTAAATAATGAGGGGGGTATAATTAATCTTGTATAAGAATTTGGAAATCTGATATTTCTTACAGAAAACCCCTGAGCAGTGTTTTCTGGTTTTTGAAAAGTATAGATTCTCTATTTTTGTAAAGGTCACTGCAGTAGTCAAAAATGTAATCTAAAAAAGGTCTATAATGACCTCTTATTAATTTCCAAATGTTGTAAAGCAGGATTCATCTCCCTTCTTTCCTGTCACGTCATCCTTCCCAGAATATTTTGGGAATGATAAATTTTAAGAAATAAATCAGCTTTTAGAAGATAAGCATTGAGAGTGATCCTCTGGATCACTGAATCCAAGAAGTGAATTCTTGCTATTACAGCCAGTCTGAATAAAGAAGTCATCTAGTTTCACCTCAGCAATAGGTAGATTGTTGCTTTCGTTATTATTACTCAGAAGATTGTTTCAGATTCTGGCTATTCTTGTAATTGGAAACACTCAAATTTCCAGTCTAAATGTATTAATTGCCAGTTCATGCTCATTTTCTTTGAAAGGCTCTTTATTTAACCTGAAACTATGCCTTGATGACTCATTTTGAGAGCTATGATGGGAATCCATTTTAACTGTTCAGAGAAATGCTCTCAATGCATTGCCTAATTTCTACTATGTGAAATATAGGGTCACTATTTCTTTCCTCTGGTTGAGGTTGTTGAAAGGAAAAGAATCAAAAGAAATATTTAAAAAATGAGGTTTTATGTTTTATCGTAAGACTTGAGTGGTGATTTGAATGGCATGGACAGGTGCTGGGGACTCTAAGACCTATATTTAATAGCTGATTGTGAAGATACCATACTGAAGGCAAAAAAAATTGTGTAGAGAAGAATGAAAAGTCATTTTCTAGAAAATTGGCCATCCTGTGTCTTAATTTGTTGAAAATTTTCCATTAAGCCTATTTTCCAGAGAAAATTTGGATTTTTGACTATGCAATTTTTCTCAAGTGTTGGAAGCTTCTTGGAACTCTTATAGAGTTGTCTTTCCTTTGAAATTAAATTCTGCTGGTGTCAGATAGAAGCTAAATTATATTCTGCATCCATGCTGAGAATCAATTTCTCAAAATAAAAGCCTTTCCAAACACAGGAAGGTTCTAAGGCAGCACAGGACATATCTGTGTTACACACCCAGGCTGAAAATGCTTGAAGAACACTGACAAGGAAGCATCCTGTTACTAGGGGAGTATTAGCTGGGATCTTCGGCACTTTACACAAAGAGGAATTTAGAAACTTTTGACATTGATCATGATGTTCACCTCCATTATTTTTTGAAAGACCAGATCTGCTCTCAGTAGAATAGCTTACACAGTCCATAGAATTTTTCTGTCTCCCATATCTTTCATATGTATTTTTGCCTCTATATTGAATGAACTAGGTTGGAAACATTTCCTAAGCAGTGAAGAACTTTGACCCACATTTTCACAGCATCAAAAAATGCATTCTCAGACAGTATGGCAAGGTGCTGCCCTCCAAAAGATGAGTGATGTACTGAAGACTTGCCCCAGAACACTTTCTGCTAGGGCTCAGGGGGAGCTGGGCTGGCAGTGTCAAAATGCCAAACATATTTGGAGAGGGAAGAAACCATAGGTTAATATCAGCTGCGTACTCCCTAGCCAGAAAAAGGAAAGGCAGAAAGGAAGAAACAGGTTTTTAGCTTTAGGCAATTCTGAGTAGTATTGCTAAGAGATGAATAGGTGTGGCTCATCTTTTTATTAACAGAGGGAATGCTCCATAAACAACTAACTGTGCTGGTGTCAGAGAACATTGTGTTGAACTGTGGATCAGAAAAACCCCAAACAGACAGACCCCAAAACACTTGTCTTCTTTTTGTATTGTTGGGTAGAAGCTACAATGATCCACAAATCATAAAATCAATACACTTCTCTCACTCTGGAGAGGCTGGGAGTGGGGGATGTTTTGCTTCTATGCTTCTTCTGTTATGGTAGCAAGAATAGTGAATGGGTTTATGTTTCCTTCAGCAGTAGTAAATGGATTGAAGCTGTGACATTCTTTAAAAGGAGTGTAACAAATGAAGAAGCCCAGAAGTCTTTATATTAAAAAGGAAGGGTAAATTTTCATGCACCCAAAAGCCTTTAAACTGCCTTTGTGACTTAAGTTTCTTATATCTGGAGATTCTGCCCACTAGTAACTGTTGCGTTGCCACTGATTAAAACTATAAGTGTAAACGATTGAAATCTCCGGTAATGCACACTGTTATAACAAATGTTTTCATTGATGGGGAGACAGTTATAGCATGAGATTTTAATTTCTAAATGTACGTACAGTAGTTATCCATGTTCTGCTGATGGGTATTTATTGTTTAATTATAATGTATGCAGGGGATAAAAGCCCATTGGGATAAAGCATTGTGTCAAAACCAAAAAGTTTCAGTAAAGTTTAAGCATGGAAATGTCTACTGCTAGCTTCTGTGTATTTATTGCCAAGCCTGGTAGCAAGCTTCAGAGAAAGAGAATGTTATGTTATTCTAAAGTAGTCACCTACTTCTATAAAATTAGAAAAGAACTTGAATTATTTATCCAGTAAGTCTAGCCAGAAATGAAGTACATTTCTGGACTAGTATGCTGTGACATTAGGTGTCACAACCTTGTTAAGGAGCATTTTTTGTTCCAACTTTGATTCAATATGAGTGGGGAAGGACTAATTAAAAAAGAAAGGTTCTGCCAGTTAGAAAAAGCAATAAATTTTTTTCAGGGAAAGTATCAGTTCATACAGAAGCCTAATAAATTAACCCGTTTTTGTAAGGAAAACTACAAGTGCATTTTATTCAAAGGTGCACTGCTAGTTTTGAAGCTTAACCTCATTAATCTCTGTGAATTTTTACACTTGTCTGAAATGGTTTGAAATGCTTGCCCTGATGCATCAGCTGAGGATAATCATCTATTTGAATTTATGGGGAGCGCTGTCACTGTGAGATGCAGGAATTTGCATGTGTAACCTCAGAATACCAGGAAGAGTTAAACATGTAAATTCCCCTATACTGGGATGGATGAGTGAAAACATTCTTTTTTTTTTTCATAAGTAATTGTACTTTTAATTAAAGGTGGACTGCTTAAATTCCAGTATGTGACTCATCTCATAGTTTCTGCACTTTTGTTTTCTTACATTTCCAGCATAACCAGTCCATTCTCTTTGTGTGTCCTCAGAAAGTCCAGAAAATTCTGTAAAGGAAAATCTTTTTCCTTACTCATTCCTGGACCTTGCTATATTTCAGATCAGCATTTTTTACATTCCCTTTGCATTATCCTTTTTCCAGGAAGAGGTTTGTATGGGGAGGATGACTTTAGGGAAGTTTTTGTGTTTGTCCCTGGACAAAGATTCCTGGATAAGTTAGAACAGCTTAATCATATTTCTAAATTGTGCTTAACTGTGGTGGAACCAGGGGGAGGCTTTACGGCCAAGAACTGTTGGAAATCAGTGTGCTCTGACTAGGCCCTAATTGTCCTTTGGCAAAGCTTGTATGATGGTGTCATGTATGTGTATGTCCTTTCTGTCAGCTGGTGCTGGCCTTTCCATGCCAGAATTGGTTTTGTCAGGTATTCAGGTCTTCCTGCTGTCAGAGCAGTGCAGAGGGAGTGTATTGTGACAGGGTAGGTTTATGGTGTCTCTAGACACTATTAGAAAAATTTATGAGATTGTATTATGGATGTGGCTTTATTCTAAAAAATAAAATTATTTTTATTCTATAGAATATAGAATTCTTTAGAATATTTTTATTCTGGAAAAAGTATTTTACTCTACTGCAGTAATTCTGTGAAAGACTGGTCTGCCTGCAAATGCTGTGACACATGTAGAACATAACTGAGCAGAGCTGCCTACTTCAGGAGTATGGGTTTTCCCCTTGGATCAGTTTGGTAAGCAAGGCAAGGCTGTCCTTTTTTGTAGCATGTGCGCTTATGATCTTCTGGAAGTTTTAAGTAAAAAAAAATGCCCAATTAGTGAAAGTGTGGTTGACTTTTACTGCCATCTGTGTCAAATTATAGCTGTAGACTTGTGACCTTTATTAAAACTGTAATGTGCGTGTCAAGGTATTATATGCTGTTAAGTTATTCATACTGAACTGGGTATGGTAGTGCAGATGTTTTGTGGAGTCTTTAAAATGGATGTTTCTCAGTCATGAGAGACAGAGCTCAATGAGCTTTTCTGATCCTTCGTATGTATCTGCAGTTACTTCTATACTGAGTGGAGAGAGAAATCAATTTGCACATGAAACCACTCAGGTACTGAATTACTTCATGAAGTTTTCTCTGCTGTCTGTACAGGGAGTGAGGAACTCAATTGTGTGTGTTAGAGCCTAAAACCAGGTGGGTTTGGGTACCCAAATCTCATATTCTTTCCTAAGAATCTGCCATTTGGCTAAAGTGAAGCTACTGACAGCTTGGCTTCTTGGTTTCAGACCTCTGAAGTATCTGAACAGCAATCCGAAGCCTCTCACCTAACATTAACCTCTTAATTCCCTCTCCTATTGTTCCCTGAGACAGTGATGGTGGTCTACCTGAAGTAGTTGGTTGTGCATGTAGCTAAAATTGTTATTGAGAAGAATCATATACCACTCTTTCTCTAAAGTATCATAATAGTATCTTTTGATAACCCCATTATGCTCCTTTGGATAAAATGCATTTACTTGGCATTTTTTCAGATTTCGTTGAAAATCCAAAGGGATTTAAAGTAACTGCTGCATGTTACTAGTGTATTGTCCATAATGCAGCATCTTAAATCAGTTATCACAAGTAAAAAGTATACAGTAACCTTTCTTCAAAGTAAACCTGCTTTTTTTTTTTCTAATTCAGAAAGCTGGATTGTAATGCTCTTACAGAATTACAGAATTATAGAAATTGTCATTTGAAAAAGAATCTATAATAGAATGAAGGCATCTGTTCAATTTATTTTACTTCCCCCCATGAGATAATATTGAAAACAAAGATGTTATTTTCCCCCTTGTTTGTCACCAGGCAGGGAAGAAAAAAAAAACAAACCACATTACATTTTTAATTTCATCATTTTTTGCCTGTAATCAAAAGAGAAACAATGCTTAAATTAAGAGCTTCAGCATTCCCATCCTGTTTCACAAAGCTCCACAAAGCTGGTATTTTGCTGAGTGGTTATTTTAAAACAAGGAGTCATTGGACTACCCCTACACACGCTGTGTTTAGGAAACAAGGTGTCCTAGTACATAACTATTAGTGAAAGTAATGATTGTCTTGCAGATAGTCTTTTTTTCTTCATTTTAGTGACATTTTTGTACAGGTGTCCCAGGAACTGTGAATTAACAAATGTTTCTGCATACTGATATTAGTTTAGAACCATAGAATGTTTGGGGTTCGAAGGGACCTTCAAAGATTGTCTAGCCCAACCTCCTCCCATGTGTAGGGACATCTTTCACTAATCAGGTTGCTCAAAACCACCTTGACCTTAAACACATCCAATGATAGGGCTTCCTTAACTACAGGCAATTTGCTCCAGTGTCTTACCACCTTTATCATAAGAAATATGTTTGGCTTTCTGGGCTGCAGCTGCACACTGCCTGCTCATATTGAGCTGACTAAACTAGTAGTACTCAAAATGGTGAGTGCATACTGTGTTTATAAATAATTATAGTTACATCGATTGGTTTTGTGTGTTTTCTCTCTGTGTTTGCTAGACATATTCTTAACTGTAGTTTTGTTTTTTTGGTTGATAGAGTGATTTGACCATTTGGTCTTTAAGTATCAGACTCATGGAACACTGGAGGTTGAAGAAGTATTCTGAGGAAATACTGTTATGTACTTGTCCACATGTGAACATGTTTATGTTATTTATGTTCTTTCATGTTCTTCCCAGGGCATCAGTTGTTAGACACTTGGACATAGGGTGGAGACCTGGGTTTACTAAGTTTTGTTCAGGGTCCAGCACTTCAGACTTGTATGTTTGAAATGCGAACAAAACATTTGGAAAATATACTTCCTATTGAAGAGAAACCTTTTCCAAATGATTACAGGGATTTCCAATACTCAATTTCTGATGCATTGCTGCATCTTTATATGAATAGAAGTACTTACTCCATTTTGGATCCAGTTTCCTTATTCTCTGCTCATGTAGAGGGACATTCATTCACCTCACCAACTCAATTACAGAGCAGTATTTTCTTTTCTGCTTAACCAAATCATTATTCAGGGTGGATGGCTTCTAAATGTATTCTAATTTATGTGTTGGGAAAGAAATTATTTACACCCAGATTAACAAGAAACTTGGGCATTGTTATACTAAGCACAGCAACATAGGGACCCAGATCTATATACTTACCAAGACAGACTAAGCATTTCATATGCATGTACAGTGAATAAAGAAAGCTAAGTGTATTTGGCTGAGAGCCACAGTATCTATCACACTAATGCTCACACCTGTCATGAAGCAATGCTGAAGTAAGGAAGGTGTTTGAAATCCTGTCTCTTGGCCTAGAACAGCCAGATTAATCTATACACTGAGCTCAGAATGTTTGTATATATATTGTATATATATATATACATATATATATAAGCAGACCAGTTTATATCTGTGACAAGGCTACCCCATAGTGTTGTGTTACATGAAATTAATTTTGCAAAAGAAAGTCAGAGTTGCCTTGCATCACCAAAAAGATAACTTTACATGACAGGGAAGGAACACTAAAAATATACCTACCTGATAATAGTTTGGGTTGACAGATCTGATGTAATATTCAGCAGATAACTGTCAAGTTTGGATACCACAAGATTACTTCTAGACTCTGTACTGCTCTGTGGCATGTAGGACTAGATAGCCATGCTTTAGAGTTCTCTTGCAAGTGCATAATATAAGCATCTGTTATGAGCACTAAAGACAAATACTGGTTATAGGTCAAAGCCTTAGAAATCAGGGTGATAACCTTGAAAAAGCGCTGCTTCTGCAATATGTGAACCTGGTATCTATGCTCTATCTAATTAGAAGCTTGCTTACAATGTTCTTTCAAGACCTGATGTTGGAGATGGCCATCAGGCATAGAAATCATCAATGTGGTGATCAGGGTTACAACCTAGGTCACCTCCTTGCACTGTGATGGAAAATGCATTTTCTTTCAGCTGTCTTGCCAAGCACTGGAAATTCCCAAATGGATCTAGTCTTAGGCCAACTTACCACATTAATGGGAGATCCCTTGACTTTTTGTACTGCATTATAAATTGTACTCTGTACCTCAGCAGAGGTAGAGTATTTTAGTAGTAGTAGTCATGTTATACACATTTTTACTAGTATCCTTTACCTTCCTCAACCCTTTGGCAAAATCCCTGTGTGACTGTTATCAGCAAGATGGGAGCAGATTCACCTCTGTTAGATTTATAAAAAGAGAAACCTGTGGCTATTCCAAGTTCTGTAATAGTTTTGAGATAAAAACATTGTATCCACTGTTTTGTACATACAAGGTAATCTCAATACTCATTACAGTTTCATAAGCTTGCTGTAATACTTCTGATGCATGTTAAGCACAGGAGAAGGAGACTATGCACCTCACTGCTGGGTTCTAATACTCTTATAAAAGTTCAAAGCTGTGAAATACGTGTCCGAAGTACTCTATTTTCTGAAGTAGGAAGGTCAGATTAATTTTAATCTTCATTGTACATTTCTTGATAAAGTTACTGTTTTCTAAATAGTGTTCTTAAAGAAGTTTAGTATTACCAAATGAAAAATGATTTCAAAAACTATTTCATTTCATTCAGGACACAATTCCTTTGGGTTAAACTTGGTCTAACCCTTTCCAATACATATATGTCTGTGTATACATTGAGAAAATATGTTTTCTTTGGTTCTTGTCAACATCATCTTCACTGACTGTGTAAGTTCAGGAAGTGGTATAATTATAGTTTGTTTGTGAATTCTATCTTTCCTCATTATGTTTAATAAGAAATGGCTTCCCTTCCCCACTAAGAACATCAGTTGGCAACTGTTTGAAAAGGTAATGAGACAAATTCACCTTCCTGTTGTGTCCCTTTCAAGCACAACAGAGTTTAATTTCTTCTGTTCCCTTGTTCATCTTCTTTTTTGTACTGTTACTGTTACTGTCTTGTCCTGGCTTTTAGTCTCTTTCATTGGTTCCTTTGTTCCTATTCTGTGTGGTTGCAAAAGTGACAATGACTTCTTTGACGATTTTTATTTCTACATAGAATATTCTGAAACATACTAACTCAGCATGCTGGCCTAAGCCTGTTGCTTCTTTTTCAGTCAGCTGTATCTAAAGTCCATTGTAATCAATGGAAATAGCACAGTATGATCTAGTAGGACTGACTCCAACATTAGTAGAAGCAGAGAATGTAATTAGAAAACATGGCCATCCTGTAAAGAGTGGTAATGACATTCATAACCAGTCCCCTTCTTTTCTAGTAATGGTGGTAAGTTGCAAAAGTAGTCCTGCTTGGTTTCTCTTCTCTGAAGGGTGATGCTTTAGATTATTTAAATAGTAAAGAGAAGCCCAGGGGAGGCTTTTTATGTACAAAATCAAGGTTTGGGGAGCAAAAGCCTGTGGGGCTTCAAGTAATTCAAATAACAGATACTGAAGAAGTCATTTCTGTCTTTTGCTCTCAGTTTTTAGCTTGAAAGGTAGCATGAGTACCCTTGCCTACCTGAAAATCTCTAGCAAGCAAAACAAAAAGCAAATATAACAGAAAAAGTTTGGTGGAATCCCACTGAGAGAATTTAGCCCACAATTCTGTATTATTTAAGAACACAGATAATGAAGAAATTATGGGCATCATCAGGTGTTACAGACATTGCTGGTTTGTTCTCTAATATAATAATTCAGTCCTGAGCCTGAATTTTTAAAAAAGAATGAACATGAAAAATTATTAGCTATGAAAATAACTGAAATATAGAGATACATACATATTATTCCTTAAAATCCTGGGTAGGTGGGCAAAATTGTTTGACATTAATATCTAAACTGTTGAAATTATTATCTAAACTATTTGATTTTATGATCCAGAAGTACTATTGCTAACGAAGGCTGAAATGTAACCTAAGAAGTTACATTACTTAATATACTTTTGCCTTTTCACCTGTTTACCTCTCTGTTCATCATCCTCCCTCTTCACTCTGAATAAAGCAGCAAACATGTGCAATGATTTATGGATTGATGCAGGCTATAACTAATGCTGCCAGAGCGGAATCTGTCACTGGTAATTTGCTTGCATACTTCTGAGAACAAAGCCTTTTGCCTTCTCTCAGGCCTTTGGGTTTATTTGGGTTTTGGTTTGTTTTTTTTTTTTTTTTTTTGGTC
>NDXB01002666.1:0-14446 GCA_002631895.1 Agapornis roseicollis
CAACAGCTCCACGTCCCTCTTGTGCTGCTGCCCCAGAGCTGGAGCAGGGCTGCAGGGGGGGGCAGTCTCCCAAGGGGCAGGAACCCAGGGCTGTGGTTCTGCTCTTGAGGCAGAGCTATGACAAATTTTTCCCTTTAAAACAATAAAAACTTCAGTATGTGTAGAATGAGAGTCCTGAGCAATCAGAATCCAGCTTTCTTCTGCCTTGTTTTCATCTTGTTTTCATGCATGTCTGAATTTTGCAGTTTTGTTTTCCAGAACTAAGACCCTGTTTTGATGGAGCACGCGTGTTACTTTTGTTTAAATCATAGAATCAACCAGGTTGGAAAAGATCTTTAAGGTCAAGTCCAACCATTACCCCAGGACTGGCACCAAAGGTCTGGTTTAAGGCAAATTTAAGTTGTCTCAAGCAACAGTAGCAATCCAAGCAGAGCAGTAACAACAAAGCATCAGGGTCTCAGCAGACCAGGACAGGTCTTAGAAGCTTCTTTAGAGACTCCGGGGAGATGCTGAGCTACCACATGGTGCACCAAGGCCCTGGGTGCAGTTCACCCCACACACAGGGTTACCAGTTCATTGCACACTGATTCCAGCACCTCCAAGTCTGATCCTGCAATCCAGAGTGCTTCCTGGAAGGAGCTGAAGACATTTTGTGCCCACTGGCACAAAGGAGTGGATCCAGAAATGCTTCCATTCATCTATAGACAAGTATTTGGAAGAATACCAGATGTCCGTGTCCAAATGGGAGGGAGCCTGAATGCAGTGCCTGTGTTATTTCTCCTTGTAAATATGTTCTGTTCCACAGAGCTTACATCCACACTGTAAATTCAGGCATGCCCAGGCATGGAAAACAATCATCCACATGAGGCAAAACACTAGAAAGCTCCCCAGTGTAAATTTTAGGTACCAAATTGCGTTTTCCTAGATAATTCCAGCCCAAAAAGACTCCCAGGAGGCAATCTGAATCCAGCCACCCTCTTCTGGAAGGCAAAAAGGGTTTACAAGTGTGGAAGGCAGCATCTTGTGCCAGTTGGCCACAGGGTCCAGGACACATTGAGTTCCTGGATGCACTTAGTTTAACAGCACAGATAAAGCTGAATTGCCTCTACTTAGAGTCTCATTACCAGACATCAATAGGTGATGCCACCATGCACTTAGTGAATCAAACACTCTGGGACTACACTTCCAGCAGGATTATTCCTTGTTGGTGTTACAAAGAAGTGATGATCGCTTGTGCAAGTGTATATAATTCCCATATACAATGAGGTATTTGAGGGGGGAATGTGCTATCAGACTGTTCATCAAAATAACTTGAAAAGCCACATACTTTGCCCCCCAAATCTGCCTGGATCAGGATCAGGAGCTGCCCTGATGCTGGCTGAGGAAATCACAAAGGTTTGCAAGTTCTGGATTACTGTGATCCCTCTGTATTTGAAGACTGAGTGGGACAAGCTGTGCTCTGACTGTGGTCACTTCACTCAGTTAACTCCCATCACTCATCACAGCCTTCATGGATATTTTCCTAGTGCTTTGGGGAAAAGTCAACCTCAAAATCCTCTGAAATCCACATGGATATTGAAAAATCAGAGGGATTTTTTCAGATCTAGAGTAGGAAAAGCGACAGGCTAAGAAAACTGGGGCTGTTCAGCCTGGACAAGAGAAGCTGTGTGGAGAACTCAGAGCAGCTTCCAGTGTCTAAAGGGGCTTATAAGGATGCTGAAGAGGAACTCATCATCAGGGACTGTAGCAATAGAACAAGGGTTGATGGGTTCAAGCTGAAACAGGGGAAGTTCAGGTTAGATATAAGGCAGAAGCTCTTCCCTGTGAGGGTGCTGAGGCGCTGGCACAGGGTGATGGCCCAGAGAAGATGTGGCTGCCCCATCCCTGGCAGTGTTCAAGGCCAGGTTGGACACAGGGCTTGGAGCAAGCTGCTCCAGTGGAAGGAGTCCCTGCCCATGGCAGGGGGTTGGAACTGGATGAGCCCCTGTCATAACCACACTGAACTGAGCACTGGAGGCACGGATGTTCCTCTGTAAAGTTTAAGCTCTGCTTCTACACGGCATAAGGGTGACACCTACAGGCAAAACCTCATCTACAGCCCAGAGAGGAGCAGAAGACATCATTAATATCACCTCCTTAGTAAAGGCCAGAGGGACCACACGACCAAATAAAATATACATCACTCACACAAGTAAGGTCTGGCTGCAGGGCAAGGTCAGTAGCTGAATGATGAGAAACCCCATTAAACTCTCATTAAAGAGTCACCATTTTTCAGATGTGCAGGCAAAGAGAGAACACCCCAAACATTTGTCATTCACGTTTTAATTTACAAAGAATCCTGACTATTACATATAAAATAACCTTTGTGTGAAGCATACCCTGACTATATGCACCAGGAGAGCTTCAGTTCATCATTAATCTAACTGTGGATAGGTGCAATTTTCCTTGTGCCTCAGAAGTTGCCAGAGGACAAGTCCTTTCTGACCACATGGCAAGAATTATAGAACCATAGAATAGTTTGGGTTGGAAAGGACCTTAAGATCATTCAGTTCCAACCCCCTGCCATAAGCAGGGACACCTCACACTAAACTGTGCCACCCAAGGCTTCATCCAACCTGGCCTTGAACACCAACAGGGATGGAGCACTCACAACCTCCCTGGCCAACCCATTCCAGTGCCTCAGCACCCTCACAGCAAAGAATTTCTTCCTTAGATCCAATCCAAACCTCCCCTGTTTCAGTTTGAACCCGTTCCCCCTTGTCCTGTCACTGCAGTCCCTAATGAAGAGCCCCTCCCCAGCATCCCTATAGGCCCCCTTCAGATACTGGAAGCTGCTCTGAGGTCTCCACGCAGCCTTCTCTTCCCCAGCCTGAACAGCCCCAACTTTCTCTGCCTGTCTTCGGATGGGAGATGCTCCAGTCCCTGATCATCCTTGTGGCCTCCTCTGGACTTGTTCCAACAACCTGTTTTCCACTAACCTGTTAAGAGAGAAACAGACCACAGACAACAGAGTTTGAGCAAAGGGGCATCAACATTGATTTCCAAAATGAGATCTGAATGATTAGTACTAAAATCAAACACTGTAATAAACATTACGTTTGTAATTCGGTTCCTTTTTGAGCACATCCCACTGTGATGTGATAAGCCTTTACAAACTTCTCATAGAAGCTGTTTTACTGTAGGAGATCTGACTTTATCTCAAGCTCCTGACAGTGTATGTCTGTCACAGCTAGAAGTTCTTTTGGATCATGTCTAGACATCCAGTAGCCTCCCATTTCCATTTTCCATGTATTAAAACATTTCCCCCAACAGCAGTTCTCCCAAAGGCCTCAGCAAAGGGATCAGAGCAAGGGCTCGATCAGTCACAACGCTACAACCACAGAGGTCAAAACTAGGAAAAGAGAAAATATTCCTGACAAAAGAACTGGGGCAGAGCCCCACAACTGGTTTCAGATTTGCTCTCCATCCCCAGCTGCAAGTTCCTGCAGCATCTTTTTTATGCTGATCCTTGTTCTGACCTGGCTAATAAAGGAATCCAGGAAAAAACCCATATATTAGCTCCCTGCTCTGGCCCATTGCACAGCCAGGGAGTGCTGCTGCCAAGTAGAAGGGGAGGGACAGGAGGCAGATCCTCCATTTGGCTGGGCACCAGCATGAGATCACCCTGAAGCAATTACCAATCTACAGCCAAAAGCCACCCACCTTGCACTGGCTCTGCACAGATCATTGAATCCCAGCCTGGTTTGTGTTGGAAGGGACCTCAAACCTCATTCAGTTCCAAGCCCCTGCCATGGGCAGGGACCCCTTCCACTGAAGCAGCTTGCTCCAAGCCCCTGTGTTCAACCTGGCCTTGAACTCTATCAGGGATGGGGCAGCCACAGCTTCTCTGGGCACCCTGTGCCAGCACCTCAGCACCCTCACAGTAAAGAACTTCTTCCTTATATCTAACCTGATCTTCCCCTGTTTCAGTCTGAACCCATCACCCCTAGTCCTGTCACTACAGTCCCTAATGAAGAGTCCCTCTCCAGCATTCTTGTAGCCCCCTGCAGATACTGGAAGCTGCTCTGAGGTCTCCATGCAGCCTCTCTGCTCCAGGCTGAACAGCCCCATCTTTCCCAGCCTGTTTCCATACAGGAGATGCTCCAGCCCCTGATCATCCTCGTGGCCTCCTCTGGACTTGCTCCAAAGTCCCACTTGACTTTTAAACAAATCACCTTCCTCTGGGCAGCTTGGTTTCCTGGTTTTTTACCAAGTTAAGGCAGTTCACTACATGAAACAGCTTGGTTTGGGCTAGCTCAGGGTCAGACTCTCTGATTTCCTCAGGGGCAAACTTCCTTTGGTTTCTTCAGCTACCCGACACACTGCTGAGCCAGACAGCTCCAGCTTCATTCCATGCCTGCATATCACTGTCTTAAAGGCAAAAGTTAGATATTACTCACAGGTCTAACTTAAACTCCATTGCCAGGGATGCCCTGACAGATGGCACATGCAGCACAGCCTGCCTGGGGTGGACCCATCCCCAGAAGGGCAGGCTGGATGGGGCTGGGAGCAACCTGCTTTAGTGAAAGGTGTCCCTGCCCATGGCAGCGGGTTGGAAACAGGCAATCACAGAATGACAGCATCGTTAGGGCTGGAAGGGACCTCTAGAGACCATCTGCTCCAATCCCCTGCCAAGGCAGGGCCACCTAAAGCAGCTTACACACGGGAACACATCCCTGAGGGGGTTTGCATGTCTCCACAGAGGGAGACCCCACAAGACCCATAGGCAGCCTGCTCACTGCTCTAACACCCTCAATGTAAAGAAGTTGTTCCTCATGTTGAGGTGAAACTTGTGTTACAGTTTATGGCCACTGCTCCTCATCCTGCCGCTGACACCAGCACCATCCTCCTGGCATCCACTTTTGAGTGTGAGGTGTCCCTGGTTATGGCAGGGGGGTTGGGAGTGGATGATCTCAAGGTCCTTTCCAACCCTAACTATGCTATGATTCTACACTGATCTTCATTCACGAGACCCCATCTCAGTCTGCTCCTCTCCAGACTGAACAGGCCCAGCTCCCGCAAGCTCTCCTCCTCAGAGAGACGCTCCAGACCCCTGCTCTTTAAGGTCCCTTCCAACCCAAACCATTCTCTGATTCTATGACCCGACGCATTACTGAGGTGCACGGTTATGGATGAAGCCATAGTTTTTACTCTCATTCCCAACCTTTCCTTTCCACTTCCCTCCCGTTACAGACGGGGCTGGCCACCTCCCCTCACTGCCTCACCTCACCTCCCCTCCCCACTCGGGCTGCCCCCCGCCACGCCTGCGCATCCTCAATGCGCTTTCCTCAATGCCACCTCGCTACAGGCGCCATGGGCACCCCAGAGCGGGGGCCTTGCAGCGGAGAGAGGCGGAGCAGTACTGAGCGCCGTCCCCTTGCACACACACATATACCGGCGGCCGGTCCGGTGCCCGGACATGGATGCCGTGCTGCTTGTCGTCGGCGCTGTGCTTCTCGCAGTACTCCTCTTCTTCGCCACCCGTCTCCGCGGCCAAGTGAGGGAAGGTGGGTTCATGGCCCCGCCGGGGCTCCTCCCGCCCCGTTCCGGTGGTAGGACCTCAGCCGGGCCCGCCCCTGCCTCAGTGGGGTCGGAGGGGGGTGAGCGTCTCCATGGAAACCGCTGTGGTGGCCCCCGCCTGAGGGAGCCGCCATGGCGGGGGGGTCCCCGGGGATCCCCGGTGTCCTGCGCTTCGTTCCGCCCTTTGGGGTGGCCCCTCAGGCCCCGGGGGAGCCCTGGCCAGCGGTGAGGCCTGCTGCTGCCGGATGGGCCTGGTGCCCGCGTCCAGGGTGAGCGGGTTTGCCGTGGGGTTGAGGTCCGGCTGGGTTGTGCTCTCAGGATGGAAGGGAGAGTGTGTCTATTGCAATGGAGTCAAAGCCACGGTGTGAGCGTGTCTGGCAGGTTAGTGCTTCTGTCAGGCATGGCACCCCAATAGTAGAGCAGCCTTTCCATCCTATGACATCTGTACCTATTTCTTTTTCACTTAACTTAGTGCTGGAAGGGCTTGCTACCCACTGTATGCATCTGCATGATGTTGTGCAGTGCTCTCCTGGGATCAGGGAGATGATACAGCACTTCAATGCTGTCTCAAACAGTGTGTTTTATTGCTGACCAGCACTCAGAATCGTAGTGTCATTTGGACAGGGCTTGGAGCATCCTGTTCTAATGGAAGGTGTCCCTGCCTGTTGCAGGGGTTTGGGACTGGATGAGCTTTTAAGTTCCTTCCAACCCGAACTATTCTATGATTTAGGTTGGAAAGGACCTTTAGGATTATCAAGTCCAACCATAAACCAAACACCACCGGGTCTGTTGCAGCAGCCTTTCTGAGTTGCGTTCAGAGTTGGAGAAGGGAGGTTGTTTAGCTGTGAGGTCTCAACTTCATATATTTAGCCAGCATAAACATTGAAGCCTTTGTCATTATAACACCACCATTTTCTGGGATTTGGGGTGATTTAGGGTTGATTTGTTTTGCTTTTAAGAAGGATGTAGCTTTGATAATCTCCTTTTTAAGAGACAAAGAAAACCACAAAACCCAGGCATTCCAGGGCATGCACAGGGAATGTTATGCTGGTAAGGACTTTGTGTTAAAAGCTTTGCGGATAATAATGCAATTATTACTTAAATTTGAAATCACAAGTCAGTAAATGTTATGTTTGGTCAGTTATTCAATGTTATTATTCAAAATCAGTAAATTTAAGAACCCATTTCCTTACAGCCCTTCTTATGTAGCTCTTGTCTTAATACTGCTTAATAACTTGGAAACTGATGAAGTTGGTGACTTGGAGCTGAGCTTTTGATGAAAGTGACTGAAAGACATTATTTCCTGATACTGATGTGGCTAAGTCAGAGGCCGTGAGGTTTGGGAGCATTTCTTTTCTTCCTAAGCATAAAAAGTTCTAACTAAAATGAAGCCCAAGCATCTGGTTTAAATGGTGTGGATTCGCCAAAAGCTTCGATCTGGTTGTGAGCAGCTTGGTTAGTTTACACCCAGGATAATTTAATCATATTGAAGCCTCTGTTTCAGTGGCAGCTTTTTTGCCCTTCCACATTGGTCTTGCTTTATTTTATTGTGGGCTTTAGATTTCTATCTTAATATCTTGATTTCTGTCATTATAAAGTCCATTAACAAAAGTCCTTAACAAAAATTAGTTTTCAAAACCTGTGGTGTATTTAATAGCTGCAAAACTTGATCTGAAGCAGGAATCTGCTTTTGTATTCCTTTTTCCGACATGGTAAGTGGAAGCTGCTGCAGCTCTGTTAGTAAAGCTGTGTGAATTCACCTAGTNGCTTCCACATTGGTCTTGCTTTATTTTATTGTGGGCTTTAGATTTCTACCTTAATAACTTGATTTCTGTCATTATAGAGTCCATTAACAGAAGTCCTTAACAAAAAATTAGTTTTCAAAACCTGTGGTGTATTTAATAGCTGCAAAACTTGATCTGAAGCAGGAATCTGCTTTTGTATTCCTTTTTCTGACATGGTAAGTGGAAGCTGCTGCAGCTCTGTTAGTAAAGCTGTGTGAATTCACCTAGTAAGGCTGTAAACATGGAAAAGACTTGAAACCAGAGACACTTAACCTGGAGAGCTGGTAGTGGCCTCACTAATTCTTTTGTTGCTAAAGTCTAGGGGTTAGAGTGGCAGCTTCTCTTTAGTCTCTCTTTGGGAATTTCCTTTTAAATTTGCCTGGTTTAGAGAGTGAAAGGAGCTAAGCGTCACCAGAGGTAAATCCTGTGTGTTTCCTTTCAAAGGTCATTTGGAGCAGCAGAATGGTTCCAGCAAGATCATGTCTGGGCTTGTTCTGCTGAGAACAGAAAATCTGTAGCCTTGCTGGCTTTTATCTGTGGTTGGCGTATCTGTTTGTGAACAAGCCTTAAGGTGATAAGATGGACTAGGAAAAAGCACCTTCCTGGGAAAGCCAAGCACAATTCCACTTGTGGCATGTTGAATTGCTTTCTTATTGAATATCCCAGGTTAGGTTAGTGTGAAGGTGGAAAACACTGCATGCCCCCAGTGTGATGGGAAGTACCATGAAGGTGTGAGAGTGCAGTAGGTGGAGCTCTCTCCGTGTTGGTGTGGGATGAGGGAGCTAGAAACTTGCCAGCCCAGGTGTTACCCTGATAGACTTGCTTATCTGATAGACCTGATCATGATGTGCTGTGATAGCGGAGGATTGCTTCACAAGGGAAAATGTCTCTCCTCTGAGTGGAAATTCGCAAGGCTTTGTGAAAGAGCATATTTATGCCTGGGGGATGTAAAGTTAGGTCCTGAGAAGTCTGGGTTCTGAAAGTGTTCTTTCCAATGATATAACATTGCAAAGACCTGGGGGTGCTGATTGACAGCTGCTGAGCATGAGCAGCTTGTGCCTAGGTAGCCAGAAGCCACCAGCATTCTGGCCTGTATCAGCACCAGTGCAGCAGCAGGGTCAGGGCAGTGATTGTGCCCCTGTGCTGGGCACTGGTGAGGCTGCACCTCAAATCCTGTGTTCAGTTCTTGGCCCCTCACTACAAGAGAGACATTGAAGTGCAGGAGCAGGTCGAGGGAACTGAATGAGCTTTAGGGTCCCTTCCAACCCAAACCACTCTAATTCTGTGATTTAAGTGTATCCTCTGTGTTCTATGAGACCACTGGTTACAGGCCCACTCATGCAGCTCTGGACAATCTGGGATACCTCCAATACAGAGGGAGAAAGCTTGTCTGACTTTCTAGGCATTGTACCAGCTGATGTGTCTTGAGCCACGTAGGCAAATCACTGACCCCTGAAGAACCAGCCAGGTAGAAACATGTTATAGGCAGAGTGAATGATTCTTTTCTCCTCCCCCTCATGAAACACTGGGAGAAAAGCAGTGACTAACATTCATGTTTCTCAAATGTCTGTCCAGATGAATGCCTACAAAGAGAAGCTTTAGGGGGAGGAGGGAAGAAAAAAGCTTTATTAAAGCATATTATTTCCTACTAAATAACAGTCCATAGCGTTTAGGTGTCTTCTGCTGTTTGTATGCTTTGGAGGTCTGACAAGCGTTGTCCAACAACTGCCTTGTATGTTTGACCATGGTATGGGTTGGAGATTTTATGACTTTCAATGCCTCTTTAACCCTGATCAGCTTTGAAGAATTATTGAATCTTCTGTGGAGAATTTAATTGAGAAAACAGGGTAGCTTGGATCACACCTTGGTCTCTGTGAGGGTTAATCACCTCAGATTGAAATTAATATGTGTCTTATAAATAGATTCCTCTTTCACAAAATGCAAACCGGTCTCTGTTTCACAGGACACCGAGAACCAAAACCAAGCCCCAGAGTGAGCAAGTGTCTGGCTGTGCAGGATCATCACTGGAGGCTATGGGGCTAGACCCACTGAAGCTTCCCAGTGACAGGATGCTAAGATTGGAATTGCAGTGTATCTCAGAAGCTTATTAAGAGAAATACCACCTTTGCATAAAAAGTATTTGGCAGACTGAGTATTTCTGGCATTTAATAGTGTCCCAGTAAGTGACCTGTTGCTCTGCCTATGCGTGTTCTGTGGCATTCAAAAATAAGCATTATCATGCTATAAATAAGACTGGGCAAGCCTCGAAGCAAGATGATCGGATCTCTGGAGCCAGCACCCTGTAATTTATTGTAGACCTGTTGTAGTCCACACATGAAAGGAGTGGATAAAAAGGGTGACTGCAGTGTGACAGAGCAGTGACTCAGTTCAAAATGTCCCGATGTGTGTTAGTGCTGGATTTCACTGGGGTACTGCTAACATCATTGCTGCAGCAGTCCTGAACTGCTGCAGGCTTTGCTGGCCAAATACTTCCCCACATTACTCTGGTTTGCAGCCCAGGCTGCAGCTATAGTGTTGTCAGAACCAAAGTTAGCTGCTTTGAAGCTAGTTGAGCTGCACAAAGATGAGCTCCAAGCACACGTTTGATCATCACATAGATGTAGTCATAATGAATCGTATTTTCTCATCATAGATATGCTAATAGTAGGGGTTTTTTTTAGGATCAGATGATGCTGGAGAGTTGGCAGAATGGGAAAAGCATTTTGTATCCCTGCTGGTACACAATATTATCCAGCAAAGTGCAAAAAAAGTGTCCTGAGTTGAAGTAAATGAGTAGTTGTGCAGCTTTCCAGGAGACCATTTGAATATTTACCTGAATTAGGGCACAGCAGTTAATTCTTTGCAGGATTGAGCAAGTAGCAACCTACACAAATATCAGTTCTGCTTATCAACAGAATATGCAAAGCAGGTATCAAGGATGGTGATGTTTTACCCATTATCTGACTGCTTGAGCATGACTGCCATCGTTGATAGCAACAGGATCATGGAGGTCTCAGAGAAAAAGCTGGGGGAGGATTTTCTGTGCAGACCTTCTCAAGTAAGCCCACTGGTCTGTTGCTTCCTATCTTGCTGTCTCCTTGCTGCTCCTCTGTTAGGCTATTCCTCATTTGTAACATTTTAATTGTTAACTGAAGCAGAAGCTGAGAGGATGGAGTGGAGCTGCATTAACCTTTGGGGTTCTGTCTTCCCCTACATGTACTTGTTGGGAGACCCACAGTTCAATCAGGGTGGTAGAATGAAGTTACTCTTTATGTGTTCAAACTAGAACTTGTGATGATTATTTGCTCTTCAGGTTTTGTTTCAGGTATAAGGATTTACATATTCCACTCTGAACATGCATGCTGTGAGGTTTGAGTTCAGATAAACCTACTTCGAAGTTAGTACAACTTTAGAAAGGGAAAAAGTGCTTCTGGGTCCTTGCCTTTTGGTAACACAGAAATTACTAGAGTGCTGTATAAAAGGGAATAGTTTCCTAGCAGAAGGGAAAAACAGATTACTATTCGATTAAGTTATTACATTAAGGATATTATTTTGAGCACTTGGGGGGCTGTCTTTGGTGGGCTGATTTATTTTTGTTGTGTGCGTGTGGGTTCTGTCAGCTGAAATAACATTAGCACATAGCTAATAAGCACATTAGCTTTTTCTTTACCATGATCTATATGTTATTGCAGAAGAGATTGCTGTCAGGATAAAATCCCCATTGCACAGGGTGGAAATAACAAAGTTCCAGTGTGTGATCCTGCTTAATCATGGGAAAGCAACTTGCAGGTATCTCCTGCCATGAAGGAAAATAACCACATGAGAGTGAGGATGCATTTTCTTATTTGGAAAGCACCACTGGCATTGCCATTCTAATTGCAACAGCTGACTGGTGAAAGGACGACTGCAGCAAGCAGAGGTAATGGATCTCACATCAGTTCTATTTTCCTTTTGCAGCTGATGAGGAACACCAGAGAGATGTGGCAGCAGCAGCAGCCAGACCACGGCCCCATGTGGATGAGAGGGGAGATGGGATGCCAAGGCGCCGGAGGAACATGGCAAATCGGCTGATAGCCCAGAGGAGAGCACAGCAGGCCCAGGACTGGGAGGAAGGTAATGTTTGGTTCAGTTCAACTTGCCAACACAGAAATAGACCTTAACATCATGTTTATTATAAGGATGATGAGTCCCTGGCACAGGGTGCCTGAGGAGCTGTGGCTACCCCATCCCTAGCAGTGTTCAAGGCCAGGTTGGATGGGGCTTGGAGCAACCTGCTCTAGTGGAAGGTGTTCCTGCCCATGGCAGGGGGTTGGAACTGGATGAGCTTTAAGGTTCCTTCCAGTTCAAACCATTGTATGTTAAAGCTGGTGAAGTGGTGCAGGTGGCTCCTAAATAAAGTTTTTCAGNTGCCCATGGCAGGGGGTTGGAACTGGATGAGCTTTAAGGTCCCTTCCAATTCAAACCATTGTATGTTAAAGCTGGTGAAGTGGTGCAGGTGGCTCCTAAATAAAGTTTTTCAGTTTTGCTGATTGTGGATTATTATTATTATTATTAATTTTTATAATCAATTTGACTGCCCAGCTTCTCTCCATACCTCATCACTTAATCTCTAGATACCACCTACCTTTAACTCAAGTGTCTGCCTTCTCCTGTGGTGAATTCTGGGAGTGTGTTGTGCCTGCAGTGCATCACAACATATTCTTCACTTACTTCCTAGAAGCTGCCTTTTGTATTTCTTATTTAGCCATGCAGGTTAAAGTTAACAGAATCCTCATCTTGCAGTAGGGTGACAAGCTGTATTAAAGCATTGGTTCCCTGCAAACTGGTGGGAAGCATTAATTCCCCAATGTACTCTGCAAAATCCGGAGTTTTCTTTCCAAGAAGCCATCCAGGTGGTGATCAGAATCAAGGTGATGAGCTGGAGATCATCACAGTCTGCAGCAGTTTGATGCCAGCAGGTTAAGTCCCCAGTTCCCATGCTGGATCTACAGTTAGTGGCTGTATTTCTGTGGTGGTGGTGTAGATGAGAATATGGTGATAAAATCTTATTAGACCTTGTAAACCTCCTTCCTTTTTCTAGTGAAACTTCACACATATCTTCATTGCCAAGGAAGGTGATATCACTATGATTCACCTAAATAGATTCCTTCTCCTTTCAGATCATGTGTTAAGATTTCAGGGTTTCTGCACAAGTATTGTTGAAAGTGGGTTTGCAGTGAAGGTCAGGGCCTCTTTTTGGTGTGTAGGTGAGAAACAGTGAGTGCATCTGTGTGATGCCTTGAGTAAGGACTTGAGCTTTACTTGTCTTGCAGTTTGTTAGAGCCTCTCATGCTCATGTTGGCAGGTAAACACGCTTTTCAAGCTGATTACATTCAACCCTTTCACAAGTGGAAAACTGACAGGTCTGAACTTTTCAACTCTGCTTCCTTCTTTTCATGTGATAACATCCTGGAAAAGAAAATAGAATCGAAAAGCTTTTGCCTTAAACTCCAGACATCAAAAGTTTGAATGCCAAAGGCCAACAGTGAAGCTGTCAAAGCAAACAGTTTATCTCTGCCACTTTAGGAAGGGAAGAATCTGTGTNTTAAACTCCACAAAAGTTTGAATGCCAAAGGCCAACAGTGAAGCTGTCAAAGCAAACAGTTTATCTCTGCCACTTTAGGAAGGGAAGAATCTGTGTCGTTGGGCTTTATAAATAATTCCTTTGCAGCTTGCTGTACATCAGAAGCTGCAGCTCCTGCATTAAGTTTTCTTTGAAATGACATCCCTGGTTTATTTGTTTGCGGGGGGGGGGGGGGGGGGGGGGAGGGGGGTTTTGTGTGTGTGATTAGACATATTGAAAGTTGTCCAATTGAATTATAGGAATGTATCATCTCTACAGTTNGGGGGGGAGGAAGGGGGTGGTTTAATTTTCTTTCTCAAAACAACTTCTTGCTCTTTGCTTCTGTTTCATGCTGCTGTGTGTGTTTTTACTCTTATTTTGGGATAGTCTTGCCAAGTGCCTGAGCATGGATGCACAACAGGAACACCAAAGCCTTTGGAAATGGCATAGACTTCAATAAGGCTGTGGAGTGGAGCACCTGTCCCTGGTTCCCTGCTGTTGAGGTGTGCAATGAGTAGTGGCCATTATTACTTGAGATCAGCCCCACTCTGTCATGGACTATACGCATCTGTGCTGCAAAGCCTTTAGCCAGGTCCTGAGCTCTCTGTATTAGTGTGGGGCTTGGGGGTGTTTTTCCCTTTAAAAAATGATGGTTTACATGATTTGAAGCTTACTTAGTGGGCATATAGCATAGGGCTGGAATCACTCCAGGATTTGTCTCCTCTCGTGTGTTTTTGCTGTGTCACTGCAATATAGAGTGTCATTGACTAGTAACTTCCTCCATTTGAACCTCTTCAGATAGCAGATTATCCCTGCAGCAGAGTTGTGTTATAAAACTTAGTTGACTCGCATGGAAAGAGACCCCAGAATGAATGCAGCAATGTATAGTGCCAGGCAGTGCAGGACCAGTTGGGGCACTGAGGATTGAAAAGCAAAGTGTTCTGGTGATGGAGACACCAACACTGAAAACAAGCCAGTCTGATTCCTTCAGTCTTGACTTGTGGATGTTCTTGTTGCTTTAGAACATCTGCACCTGAGGTGGCTTGTTAAAATACGGTTAAATTTGTTGAAATGTTTTACTAACAAGTTTCTGTTCTCTGTGGGGAATTTCCACTCTGGGCCTGTGGGTAGCTCTGGGCAAAGCTACCTAATGCTGCTTTGTGTTACTCTGACTTCTGCCACAGGTTGGTGCAGGCATAACACCAAAGAACAGAATCCCAGGCTGGTTTGGGTTAGAAGAGACCCTGAAGTTCATCTAGTTCCAGCCACCTGCCATGGACAGGGACCCCTTCCACTGGAGCAGCTTGCTCCAAGCCCCTGTGTCCAACCTGGCCTTGAGCACTGCCAGGGACGGGGCAACCACAGCTTCTCTGGGCCATCCCCCTGGGCCAGCGCCTCAGCACCCTCCCAGGGAAGAGCTTCTGCCTCAGAGCTCAGCTCAGGCTCCCCTCTTTGGGCAGGTTCAAGCCATTGCCCTTGGCCTGGCCCTCCAGGCCCTTGT
>NDXB01002667.1:7756-30961 GCA_002631895.1 Agapornis roseicollis
AAAAAAAAAAAAACAAAAAAAGAAAGAGCTGCCCTACATAAAATAAAATAATAATAAAAAATAAAATACAAGGAACCACAATTTTGTTCAGTGATATCAGAACAGAAACAGATCCAGATATTACTTCTCATGAAAGACCCAATCATTTTTTTTTTCAAAGCATAGACAGCAGGATGTACAAGTCTATTGGAACCTTCTGTGTTCATTAAATTGAAATAATATTGCTACAGCTGAACTCACGTGAAGAAAAATAACCTTTGTAGTTTTAATCTTTTCTTCATTATATGTAAAAGAACAATTTTTAGATAACCAAGGACTGTCCCTAAATTAATCTAACTTCTTAAAAACTTTGAAGCCCAACCCTTACTCTCATCTTCCATTTAAATTCATTCAACATTTAAACCTCTCTTGAACTGGTGGCACCATTCAGTTGTCTTGCAAATGGACTAAGCAACTGAAAATCAAAACCAATCCAAATCAAAACAAACAATCCCAGAAATATGAGAAGTATTCCACCAGCTGCCTTTGCACAAGTTTTACAGCACTTTGTATGCACTGCACCGAAAATGCCACTTTTCTGCAACCAGTAAAACACCAAAGTGGCTACCAAGGACATAAATTAGCTAGTTCATAGTAATTCTTTTCTATCAGTAATTTCAATTAATCTAAGGCGCTTGAAAGCTAGAACTCATCCCAGCCTTTTAAATTATAAGACCCCCCTTTCAGGCTTTGAATAAAAGTGATTAACAAATAATTAGTGTGTTGGGAAAAGAAAAATAGTAAAAAAGAAACTGTGAATTGACGAATGAGAGTTCACATGCTTTATATAATTCCATATATTAATGGAATCAATACTATCCAAATGGATCTGACTTGCAGAGCAGAGCTATAGTAAATTTTAACTTTAGTATGATTTCATTTTTGCTGAAGAAGTTAAAGCCAACAATGAAAGACACATTGACGTATCACTGATACATAGTCATCTAAACATGGCCCAGCCCACCTATACACATAGCATCTAATAAAAACCAGGTGGCTAAAATTAAATACGCTGAAATTCTAAGGCAACAGCTGTAAGAAGAGAGCATTAAGGACTGCTCTTCACTGTAACACTCATCTCTGTTCTCAGAGTCTGTGAGGTTTGGTGCTCTTTTTCCTGTTCTCAGTTTGAAGTCTTAGAAATTCTAGGGGACTCCTCACTGCTTTCTGAATTTTCAAACAGAGGTGGCAGCTGCAACCCCTGCATCTTCAGAATGGGGGATGGAAGAGGAAGAAGCTGCCCAGATCTCAGCAGTCCAGCTACTTAGCCAAACAAGTCACCATGAGACTTGTCTGCACCAGTTCTTTAAGTACAGAGTTCATTGAAAGGTCTTTGTCCAGTTATTCAAAGCCAACTTGAACTTTGTGCTTACCCAAGAGATAACTTCACTCTCTGTAATCACAGTCCATGAGAAGCATTTAAGATTGTCTGACAGTAAGGACAGCCCATCAGTTGTCTAGAAAACTATTGTCTTGGGAACTAGACCTTGATAAGGAACTCACTGCCTTCAAAAGCCCCAGAACTAATAATTTATTTGAACAGCTACATTTTTCCTGAATCTGTGCTCGATTTTAGTACGTTCTCTACACATATATCAATATTGCCTCAAGAACACACTCAAAAAACCCCAACCAAACTATCCCAAACCCTTTTTTTCTCCCCTGAGGCCATGTTTTGGGGTGGATTTTCATCTTTCTATAAGAAAAAGATGCTGGCATTATTCTTTCATATATGTGATCTGTTATGCTCCAAGGTACTTATCAGAGAATCATAGAATAGTTAGGGTTGGAAAGGACCTTAAGATCATCTAGTTCCAATCCCCCTGCCATAAGCAGGGACACCCCACACTAAACCATGCTACCCAAGGCTTCGTCCAACCTGGCCTTGAACACTGCCAGGGATGGAGCACTCACAACTTCCCTGGGCAACCCATTCCAGTGCCTCACCACCCTCACAGGAAAGAATTTCTTCCTTATATCCAATCTAAACCTCACCTGTTTAAGTTTGAACCCATTGCTCCTTGTCCTGTCACTACAGTCCCTAATGAAGAGCCCCTCCCCAGCATCCCCATAGGCCCCCTTCAGATAGTGAAAGGCTGCTATGAGGTCTCCATGCAGCCATCTCTTTCCAAGGCTAAACAGCCCCAACTTTCCCAGTCTGTCTTCATATGGGAGATGCTCCAGTCCCCTGATCATCCTCGTGGCCCTCCTCTGGACTTCTTCCAACAGCTCCATGTCCTTTTTATGTTGAGGACACCAGAATTGCACACAGTGCTCCAGGTGAGGTCTCACGAGAGCAGAGTAGAGGGGCAGGATCACCTCCTTTGATCTGCTGGTCACGCTCTTTTGGATGCAGCCNTGTTGAGGACAATTGCACACAGTGCTCCAGGTGAGGTCTCACGAGAGCAGAGTAGAGGGGCAGGATCACCTCCTTTGATCTGCTGGTCACGCTCTTTTGGATGCAGCCCAGGATACGCTTGGCTTTCTGGGCTGCAAGTGCACGCTGTTGGCTCATGTTCATGTTCTCATCGACAAAGGGGCCAAGCAGAAACAAAATATCTGTCATCTTTTTTACCAAAGTACTTAGGATTTTCAATTATTAATCCATATTTTACTCTACATGCTGGATGTACAGATTTGTAATAGCTACAGAAAGGAAGCTCCATGTGGTGCAAGTTACTCACCATGTCTTACATTACACAGAAAAGTCTCTTTAGAAAATTACGTAATAAAATGTTTAGCCTTTTTGTGTTTACCATAACTTATCACTGCATAGTTTGCATTTGACACAATGTATGTCAAAAAAGAAAAAGACAGCTAAGCAAATATTTTCCTTTTTCATAGCCACTGACTAAAGACAGTGTCTGTATGTTTCCTCTTAATACATTTGTTTCAGTCTTGTCAGACTGAGCCAAATCTTCTATTTTTTTAACCCTTAACAACAATTTCCTAGCAATACATTCATTAGGAAAACATACGACTGCTGAAGGCGACTGGGTTAAGTTTTCTACCACAGAACCTTGATGTTCCCTGGGTGGAAGGAAATAGCTTGGGCACAGTTCAGTCACAACAGATCTGAAGTGAAGGCGAGTTGCTTACAGAGACATTAGAGGAAAGGGAAGTAGTGAATTTAATGCATGTGGCTCTGTATCATAAAGCATCATCCTTCCCTCAGAGGAAGTACATTCCTAGTATTAAGAGTTGTATTTAATTTGATGTGGAAGGCAAAAAAAAAGTACTGCTCCCATGTATTTTGCTCCATGTTAGCACTGACAGCTGCCTTCAGCTCAATGAATTTTCTTCAGGCTAAAGTTGTACGCATTACACATACTAATTGGGCAAGCTTTGGGAAGTCTTTCTAAATATTATAGACAAATGCTTCACTCACACTACCATATAAACAGATTCACATATGCACTTGCTAAAAGTCTCCCTTGCTACTACTAAAAAAAAAAAAAAATCAACCCAAAAACTCCCACAAAATATTCTTTTTCTTCTCCTACTACAGCTTTGTATGTAATGCTCCAGTGTGCAACCTACTCACAGCATCAGACTGCCTTTTACAGACAAGTCTAACAGCCATGCTCTGTCTGTCACAGAGGAGTTGATGACACAGCTGTTACCACTGCATGTTCTCAGATACAGAAAGCAACAAATCTGGACAACAAGCAACAGTTGAGCAAAAATCAGTTGCCTCCCGGTCAGACAGAGTTATGGCACCTCCTTGATGACAGCAGCTGTCAGACACAGAATTCTAATGGCCTCATGATTAAAACAGTGCTGAGGGGCTAGCATCATGAAAATAATGCCCTATCTTATCAGCTGTCGTATCAGCTGAAGAAAAGCTGCTGCTTCTCTTCATCAGAATGGGTGGGCATCCAGAATGTAAATCCACTACGCCTGTTAGCTAGAAATTCTCTTATATAGGGAAAATTCACTGCCAGTTATAATCAGGTGAACAGCACTGCACAAAAGAGCCAGGAGATTGCATCCTTCTCCTTTCCTGTTTGTTTCATTTGCTGGGAGATTTCTTTTGTTCGCAACCTCTTTCTTTCACAAGTCACAACTGAAATTAAACAAAGTACACAAGGCTGAAATTACTGCAATATTGCAGAGATTTATATATCTGTATTATCAACCAAATAACCTGAATCTCTCCTGAGACACATGCAGATTTAGTTTCCATGTAGTTTGAAGTTTGTTGTTCTTCGAAAAGGACAGTGGATTCTTAATATTTAGCCCACATAAAGGATGCTGTGCAGATGAAATAGAGCTATTGTTAAAAATCATTAGCTGTATTTTAAGCAATGCAGAGATGAACTGCCTAAATTTCAAGCAAATTACAATTATAAAACTAGGACAAAAATCACCTGGAGAAATAGAGGCAAAATATCAGAAGTTTATTCTAAAAAAAAAAAATAGAATTGAAACTTTGTTTCCAAAACTTACAGAATTGCACTTAGAACTAATAGAATTAGTGTAACAAGCAATGCATGTTAATGCTGCTCCAAGTGAGGCTGGGTCAGGGCTGCTTTTCTGAAACACAGAGTCTGCTGTAATGCAAATGGTCTACTTTAGTAGATACTGCAAAGTGAACTGAATTGCAGGTAAAAACAGAGTCGAAAAAAAAGCCAAGCAGGATCACTCTTAATTCAGATTCAGGAAAGTATTTCAAGTGGAGACCAGGTCAGTACCTTCAGTGTAGCTGTATAGTTATGCTAGATGAAAAGACATCATAGAATACCTTAAAGTGTCAAAATTGATCTTGGAGAAATCCAAGTGTGGAGGTCAGGTTAGCCAGATACAGGTAGAAACTTGCCATTGCTTCAGGATACATCTAGGACATTTTTTATTCAGCACTACTGCTGCTTCCCTGTTACAGAACTACGTTAAGAAAAAATCGTCTATATATAGCTGGATCTGGTTTTCTTTCTTTTTTCCCCAATGTGTGAGCAATATTTGAATTCATATGACATTTAAAAGCTGCTAATTATCTCAAACTAATACTCCAGTGTATTCTTATCAGTCCACTGAGCTGACACTTCAGGGCATTATAGCCTACAGGAATGATGGAGAAAGTTCTGGCATTGAATAGAACATGCAGCTTAAGAAGCAGGTAGAGGAACTTGAAACTGTGAGAATGACCAGTACAGGCAACACTTGAGGTCCTCTGGTACACTACAGATGGGAGAAGAAGATATCCTACTACAAACTGCACACTGTTGCATAGGAATTTTAACATTTCTAGGCTGCAGTTTTTACCTAGTTTCAGTCACAGGTAAGAACTAAAGGATCAGGTGACTGTAAGATACAGAGTTATATTAAATTGAATGTCTTATTTTATTCTGCCCTTTGTCATATAAACTTGCCTTTGGAGAAACTGTCAAGTACTCTATAGCAACATTACAGATTGTGTGTTTAAAGATGGCAGAAACAGTGGAGCAATAAAGAGTACATGATGCAGTCAATAAAACCCCTTAACTTTTCTACATAAGGCACTGGAAAAACAAATAATTTTATTAGGAACTACAGGAGATAAGAAACGTAAGACATTACTCGTAAAGAGAGATTACTCTGATAACTGGTAGTTTACCTGGCCTGTGAGGAATTGTTTTGTGTGGTTAACCTATCTATTTTAGTTATTTTATCAACTGGTCAATTATTTATACACCCTTCACATCAAACAAGGTACATATTCTCTTCCTTTACTGAGTTTGGTACTGAATTTAAATTTCATAGGCACCCTAGCTATGTTTTCTTCTTTTGTATAAAAACAACAATATAATTCCCTTTTCCAGAAGGTCGTTATCTTCCAAGCCAAAAACCCCAATGTGTCCTCAAAGGTGCATGTATCAGGAATTGCATTCATAGAACTTCCTGGTATCCCTGCACAAATATGAGCATAAGATTACAGCTGAATGAAGATTATGAGTGACTTACTATTGTTTCTTAATTTGAGCAGTACTTCTGTATTCAGCACATTGTTTACTTAAAATAAATGTACTCCCATTAAAATACTAGTCTAGTTGTAATATTAAAAATATTTTAGCTTATCTTACTTCTTTCTTTGCAAGTGGATGAATGAGTCACCCTACCTGGATTTTCTTTCACTTGCCCCTTCACTCTGCCATATGCAAAGAAAAGAAAAAGGAATCTAAGTTTTCATTTAGAGAAAAGAATTATTGTGCAAAGTGAGGACGCTCATCTGAGCAAACATATACTTGTAGCACTTAGTATTTTAATTATATCTGACACAACCTTAACAATTACTCCTGCCAGAATTACCAAACGAAGATATATGCCCATCTTTTATGAACCTCATCTCCCTAACTAAGGGTAACTGCAGAAGTAACATTCAGGAAATTCAAATTTGATATGAAAAATTGATACAAAAATATAAAAACAACCAAGTATCACTTAATTAGAAAAACTAAAATCAAAAATCAAATCAAATGTGTATATAAAGTACTAAAAAATAAAACCAGAAACAAGAGAAGAAAACAAACAACTACTTTGAAAGGAAAATCTTGTATGAAGTACCTCTCCAGAAACACATCAAAGGAGCACCTACCATTCAAATGACGTATTTCATCTGTTACTTAATTTACTGAAAAGAGCTCAGGCAACATACCACTGTTCACACGTTGGGTTTTTTTATGATGTGTTGCTCTGATGGCAGACAGATACAGGATGCAAGAGTTTAGGGTCTCTCCCCTTTCACCCACCCACAGAAAGAATATATATAATGTCAGCCTCTACTACATCACAAAATATCCAAAACTTGATCAATCAGATGATTTGGTTCAGAACCACATCCATTCTGGTACCTGCTATGTCATGGCTGTTTCCCACTCAAGCTACAAAGCCTCCAGCTCTGAGTCATAAAAGGAAACACAGATTCCATAAGTCCTACAGAAACCCACCCCAGCAACTGAGCACACAGAATATTGAATTATTGAAGTCCAGAAAAATAGCAATACCATTCAAGAATATTAATTAAAGCCGTAAGTGCTGCTTTTTCATAGAAAACCGAGAATTTGACCATTAAAGGCCATTAAAATATTGTATAGCTGGGTGGCTGGTTTTTTTTTGAATGGGGATGTAGTACTTTGTGTTGTGACCTGAATTCCACTTCAGGTATCTTGCTTACCCAAATCTTCCCTGTAGAAATTAGACATTCATTCCTCTAACATTCTGTCAAGAATATTTTCCCAGATGTCAAAACTTTTGAGTGAGGCATTCAATATTTCACTTTTTTTTGTATCATAAAATATCTGTGTTGCAGATACTCTATGCAGAAGGGAAAATGGGGGGATCCCAAAGCTTTCAAGCATTCAATCCTTCTCTAGCACTGCAAAACAAAGTCATAAACCAATACTTTGAAAGATACATTTTAAAGAGATATTGACATACAGGCGTCATTTTTGTGAAACTCAAGCATCACTTTTGTTCCATCCCCCACACCTCCTTTCGGTTTAAGTTAAAGTAACTTACTTGCAAATGTCATCTTCTGGGTCCTCAAGCCCAAATCTTTCATCAAAAGTAAGTTGTATCCATACATTTTCATCTACTGCTACTAATCTCCATACTAGTACAGTATTACGTGGGTATGTGTGAGGAAACTTGGGGCTGTGAATACTTCCATTAGTAGTCACAGTAATTATCTTCTCATGCTGAGGATCCTGCACCCCTATAATAAAGACAGAAAACAGATGCATCAATATTTATTTCTTCTTTTTCTATAGTGCTTGTATTGGATGCACGGATAAGGACACTTTTGTTTTGCTTTTCTTCACCTTGCAAGAAATTTCTACTTGGAAAATCTGTATAGCAACAACAACCCAAAAGTGGTATTACTTTGCTGGCAAAATGTTAATCAGACCAAAGCCTCAAATGCTGTTTGGAAAGCAGAACATAAGTTCAACTGGAGAAAAAAGCAATGTGACTGTAAATACTGGAATCTTCACAGAAGCCTAGCAGCCCAAGGGACTACGTCATGCAGATTCAGTTATTACTGAAGACTGCACAGAAATTGCATGAGGATACAAGGAGAGGTCTGCTCTCACCTACCACAAACAGGATGGTCCAAATTTGTCTCTTGTTAATGGAGACTGCCCTACATGTATTGAGTCTGGTGATAAGGATTTTGATGACTGCCTCCTTCCTGAGGGCTGTGTCACAACGATGTTATCCCAGTACAGGAAAAGAAACTGGGACATGCTTGGGAAACCTGGAAAGTCACCAAGTATAAGAAATGAGACGTTTACTGACAAGCCTCAACCAAGGGCATTCTTCAAATTTCTTCACAGCATTGTTAGGCTAAACACATGTAAAATTAAATTAATGTTTTATAATGTGGCAGCAAATGAGTCCAGAAGAAATAAGCCAACTACATTTGATTTATAAAGCACACAGTAACACTTGAAACCCCTGAAAAGGTGGTTTCTCTTCAGACATAATAACCTCAGTTATTATGCCTGAAGTCTTTCTCTGTAGACTCATCAGGTTATGAATTCATAACTACGGGGAGTTATCAAAAAGAAAGGACTCCTCCGGTGAGCAGGAGCTATGCCTTTCAGAGCCCCAGCCACTCTCTTCCTTGAGCAACTCAAAGAGCCTCATTCTCAAGCACCCGATATTTACATTGAGCAGCTGGAATCAGCTTATATTATGTATTTAGGTGCAAAAACCAGGCATTGACCTAATCTGGGTACATTTTAACATTGTGACATACAATGATATAGATATCTAGACATCACATGAAAAAAAAACCTCTTTATACTACAGCATGACTTATTATCTTTGGCTTTTTCTAAAAACCTGTATAGTGTCAGCTTGTCATTTCAGTCAGTAAATCACAGGAATTCTCAGAGTTTCCTATTAATAACTTTAGTGACAAAACAGGTTTGTAGTTTTGTACTGGGCAGTTATTAATATTATTTTGTTTTCACAGAATCATAGAATGGTTTGGGCTGCAAGGAATCTTCAAGATCATCCAGTTCCAACCTCCCTGTCATGAGCAGGGACAGCTCCCACTAGATCAGATTGTTCAAAGCCCTGTCCAACCTGGCCTTGAACACATCTGCAACTTCTCTGGGCAACCTGTTGCAACGTCTCACCACCCTCACAGTAAAAGACTTCTTTCTAATATCTAATCTAAGTTTAGCCTCTTTTAGTTTAAAACCACTCCCCCTTGCCCTATCACAACATGCCCTTGTAAGAAGTCCCTCTCCGGCCTTCTTGCAGGCCCTGTTTACAGGTATTCATTGTCTTTTTCAGTTAGACACTTCATCTTATTTTTGTGATTGTTTTATAACTGGCATTATGATGAACATTCATCTGAAGCTATGTAAAACTATATATGCCTCAGTCTACAATGAAAATATACACTGCAATTGTACCTTATTATAGCTACATGTAAAGGCTGACAGCTAAATGAATGTACTGCAAGAAAAGAGGGCCACAGAAACAGCACTGCTATTTTAAAAGAATTAATCTATACTTAAATATAATTTAAAGTCTGACAGATTTTTGCCTTCTACTCTTTTGGACTTATGCCTTCTACTTGTGGCATGAAAATGGTAAATTTTCTTTTAAGCAGAATTGCTGCTTATATAAAACTGATGAAGCGTGGTCTCGCCAGTATCCACACGCTGCTGCAGAGGCCTGACTGCCTTGCATACAAGTGAGAGAGGACAGCATGCAGTAATAAGAAAAAAAGCACACATGCCAAAAGGCACAAAACCAGGATTCTTAATTTAGATGCTTCATTGAGTTGTTGTTAGCTGAGTCACAAGCATTTTTCTATAATGTATAGTATGTCAACTGAGAGCTGTGTGCTAAACACAGGAGCCAACAATAATAGAAATGACTTTGCAGAGATTAGTACACCAGAATGTTATTTCCAAAGTATGCGAAGGTCCACCATTTCAGACAAACATGTCAAAGTGTGGTGTCTGACCACACTATATTGAGTAGTTCATTTTCTCTTTAAAAGTACACACAGGATAATAAATCATGTTATGTTTCCCGACATATTAAGAAAGTATTTTCTTTGTATCATCAGGACAATGATAACAACAGCACTGCAAGTAAGGGCTGTAAATATCCAGGCATATCAAACAAGAAGTCAAAAAAAAAAAAGGGGGGGGGGGGGGTGGGAGTGAGCAAAGGAAGGAAAAGACATGTGGCGAATCAGTGAACAGAAGTTGTGGCATCTCCAGTACCTTCAGCTCCTCCATTTGGAAAGGAAAAATATCTATTTACTCTAGCACACAACAGTGTTCCACAAACATATCAAATTCCCACACACATCACTTGCTCCATCTCAAATATTTGCTCTTGCACAGTGGAATTTCTTCTCTTATAAAGGAATTATCTTGTATGACTACAAAGCAAACTAATTGCCGTCACTGGATAATGAAGCTTGTTATTTCTCTTCAGATAAGCTGCAATATTCCTTTTAACTGTTCTACATCAATTGTACCACTGTACCCCAAAAAGCTAGCTTTTTCCTGCTTAGTTCATGCATGTTCTGAAAATTTCCCTTGAGTAAACTGTGTGAAGAGCACAGCAACCTGAAAGCAGCTGAGACTACAATATCTACCCTTTGTCATTCACTTTGCAATTCCTGGCTTTATTTTAGGGGTAAATCAGTCCAAGTTACACTGAAAAGGGAGCAACAAGTTCAGCCAGATTTACAGCAATCAGCTGTGTAACTCCAAAGCTGCTGTGATCTGTCTGCCTTTCTATTTAACAACCTCCCTCCAAAAAACAAAAACACAAGAAAAAACAAAAACAAACCCAAACAAAACAGAAGAAAAAAAAAGATCATTACTGCACAAACAACACTGAACAACCCTGAAGAATCAGTTTCATCAAGGACTGAGGCAGGCAAGGCACCATATCAGCCAGGGGATGACAATACCACACAAGGGAAATGGGGACAGACCAGGACCAAACAATGTATTTGAATGTTCATTTAAAAGTTTCAACAGATGATGGGCAACTGAGGTCATTTGCAGGATGAATGCCTGGAAACAGGGCACACTAGATGGGGAAAATCCTTAGGCTGACCTAGGGATGTGACACAGTCATGCTTATTAGGAAAGGACAGCACAAGCTTAACATAGCCTGAAGTTGAAGAATGAGTTGTCTTTGATGTAGTACAAGATGCTATCACCAGATTTATATATCTATCAATGCAGAAAGTCTGCCCCTGAAAACTGCAAGATTCCAGGCATTCTGAAAGCACAGCAGTGCCTAACCCTTCCACAGACGTGGTAACACAGATGAAAAACCACGGTATCACCAAACAGATCAGCAGATGCCACTGTAAACTGAAATTAAACCCACCAACTAGACAAGCTCATTCCTGCCTACTTCAAAGTAGGTCTCCTTCCCCATGGGCACAACACATTTCACAAAGATCAGCACTGACACTTTCTAATATAGCAAATACCTCTTTCTTAGTACATCTACATAATCACTACATTTTAGTGAGGGTCATGGGTAAACCTTAGACAAATCACATACAGTTCTGTAGACAAAGAGTTGCAGAAGAAGAGAGGAAAGCCACAGATGGAGCCATGGCCTCAGCACTGATTCACTCAAAAAGGCTGATTTACTTAAGAGGTTGCACGGCACTGGTAAACTTGACTTTTAAAACTTTCTGCTAAACCTACACCAATTTTACAACAGGACAAGATGAGAATACTACTAACCATGCACTGTTAATATATTATTTGATTCATTTCATTCAATAGCTCTTAATCAACTTTTAGGCCTTCAGAAACTACATTGGCTTATGTGCAACTACCACTGGTTTAAAAAAAAATATTCAAACATAAGAAAAGTTTCAACTCTAAATATTTACCAATTAATATTAGAGCTTTTCAAGCTATACAGTAATGTTGAAGCATGTGCACATCCTGTGTTTCAGAACTCAGGAAAAGAGGTGACAGTAACTAGTTGCTCATTACCACAGAACTTCAGAGGGAAGCAGGTTTTTTAACTAATCAGAAAGATTTCCTGACAACATTCCCATATTATTTTTACAACACCGCACGTACATACAGAAAAAATTCATTGTAGAAGAAATTATTTGAAATGTGACATAACACACCATTTCTTCCTCTTTCACCAACTTGCAAGAAGCTGTAAGCTTAGTTTTGAAAAGCATACAGGGGTATGCCTTTCTGTCCTCTTGTCACCAGTTAGTTGCCTCTGGGCAATTCTTTGCTATGTAACAGTCAAAATGAAATTTAACTCTTACTGGTACAAAGGAGAAGCCAGGAAATAGTCTGTTATTGGCAGAAAATTGAAAACAAACAGCTCTGCTCAGTACTGTTCTTATATAAAATGGGGATCATGGCAAAATCACTCACAATCATACAAACGCTGCTTTGAAGAAAACTCTGGAGGCTTGCAGTGCCAGCTCAGGCTTGGGTTACAATTCCTGCTTGCACCACAGCTGGTCACTGCTTGAGGCCTGGCATTTTTTAGCCAATACTCAGCTCCTCTCATGAATGGAATCTCCACAATGCCTTGGGATAACCTGCTCTAGTGGTGTCCTACCCCCTAAGTTAACATGTTTTTCCTAACATCCAATTTGAACCTCTCAAGCTGCAATTTCTAGGCATGGGTTTGAGGGTTTGTTTTTACACTCTGTGCCTCTACCATGAAGAGTTTAACTTGGTCACCCCCACAAGCTGCTCTTCAGGCAACTGGGGGTCTGCTATTAGACTGCCCCAGAGCCTTCACTTCCCTGGATAAAGCAAGCCCAGCCTCCTTACTTTCCACTCACTGCCTGCCATCAGTAAGATGCTGAGCCTTCAAAAGACTGGCCATTCAGCCAGTTTTCAACTTACCTAACAAGCAGTTTGTTCTTCCCAATCATTGTGCTTCAAGTACCACAAGAAATGCTTTTGAAGCGCTTAGGGTTTGTTTTCATCATCCACTTTTCAAGTAGTGAGAAAAGAAAACTTCATATAGGCTTACTATATCTTCTAAGACAGCTTTCCTAAGTGCTACAGTTTGTGGCTTTTTGGAGTTGTATCTCTGAGACACATCTAGCCGTCTGTGGGTTTTCCATTTTAAGTTGCTTCTATGCTTTGATATAGCTACATGTCTGAAATCTTTACATGGTTCTTTAGGTATTAGTAAAAAAAAAAATATATATATAGAAAAAATGCACATACCCATTGCACACACACACAATATACACATATGACCTGTCAACTACTGCAGAATTCAACTTCTAACTAGAAATCTTTTCATTTACACCNTACATGGTTCTTTAGGTATTAGTAAAAAAAAAAAATATATATATAGAAAAAATGCACATACCCATTGCACACACACACAATATACACATATGACCTGTCAACTACTGCAGAATTCAACTTCTAACTAGAAATCTTTTCATTTACACCAGTACTTGTTACCTAAATCAGCAAATGTAACAAGTACAGCATATGAAGTATTATATGGACGTAAAGCAAGAAAGCAGAAACATGTAGGAGAACTATTACATCTTGCTTAGATTACTCCTCCCTCTGACACACTTACCTCACACACTTGAAAAGGTACATTAAATAATTCCAGTTCACACAATTCAATATAAATGTATAGAGGATTGTCTTTGTTTTTTTAAAACCCTACAACGAAACCTGTTATTTTTTCTACAGTTACTATTTTGAGTTCAAACTTGTACTGTTACCTTAGGCACTGAATATCATACAGTTTTTAACTGCTGGCTAAAGGTCTTTCTGCTGAACCTATGTAAAGAGCATTATGTCAAGGACTGTACACTGATGAAGTGAGCAGAGAAGCAAGAGCTTTCTAATCGATCTTCAGGAATGCTGGGTTTTGGCAGTTGTCCCAACAGAGAAGGACAAAGGAAGAAAAAGAAAGTGGTGGGGGAAGAGGAGGGGAGAAAGTGGAGGGAAGAAAAAACCCAACATTATTGGAGACCAGTGCATGGAACTATAGTAACATATTTAATAAAGTTTCCAAACAGCTGCATGACTTAACGTCTTGCAGAAGATAATCATGACTAATCATACACTAACAAACCTTCTTTGATTCCAAATAGCATCAAGAAACAAAAAAGAGTTTATACTTTTACTTTACAAGTTTATACTTTATAACCTTCAAGTGTTCTGCCAGCACTTTGCCTAGTCCCCTGGCTTCTGCTCAAAGAGGATGGCAATTAAACAGGGGGTTTTGTGCACAGTAAATCTTCTTGCTATTAAAGTAACCTCTACTGAGATCTGTTTTCAGACCAAACTCTTTTGGAAGGCAGTCCTGTCCTCAACCTCTCAATATCTTTTAAAACTTAGATAAACACTACATTTTAGCCAAGACAAAGAATTCCTTTTGCTAAATGTTAGATGAGGTAACTTTCTGGTGTTATCACATGCTTTAAGATCTACTTGTTTGAGAGTATTTCAATAGGCATTTATTCCGATGTCCATAGGTAAAGTCTTGGCTGCACTAGAATCAATATTAAAGATCCTGCTGACTTGAATATGAAAGGAATTCCATTTATATTAAATATATAAAGCAGTTGGAATAATTATTCAATGATGGATTGATAATGATATCATCTGCTTTTTTCAGTCATGGTCCAATTATCCAGAAATAAACAGCATGATTAGCATGTTGCATATTAATAAATATATATTCCATTAATTAAAAAATAACTAAGAGCTCTGCAATACAACAATTACCACCTAAACTTCTTATAAAAATATCCTTTTATGGAGAAAATAAGTATCAAGCTGGTCCTTTTGATAACATTTTTTCATATTTTTTCTTGCCTCAGTGTTTTTTTCCTAATAACAATATTATACTGTAAGTAACCATCACATAACATACAGGCTTGAGTCAACAACTGTTCCCTATCTCTCTCCTCTTCCATTAAACTTCAAGCTTGAGTGACCTGTGCCATCTCAGACAGAAAAGGCTTTACTTAAGGAAAAAAATTCTGGCCTCTTCCCCAACCAAAACTATTTAGATATTAAAAAAATCAATTTAGAATCATGAGTTGTTCTGGAGGTGCAAATGATGAGGCAAGGACATAACATTTCTAATACAGAGTGCAGTGGAAGTTTTATAGGCACTAAATTACAGTCAGTTCCAGTGAGAATAGAATTATTTGTAGGTGCACTGCTATACAGAAAAGCCAAAGAATTGGTAACTGTAAGAGCATACATATTTAAAGGATTACAGACTAGAATCTCCTTGCCAAATACAAACAGAATAAATCACTGAGAAACTAACCTGATTTCACACCTGCACTTTGTTAGCAAGAAGACATCAGGCTACCATCGATGCATAAAATTTTAATTTTTAATGCTATTGTCTGAAGAAATATTCTTCAATAGAATAGTAATTCTTATTTTCTACTTTTCATTAGTTGTACATGGTTTGGATAACATCTGAGCATTTGACTCTCATCTATATGCCATTACTGTATTAGACAGATGCAGCAGAAGAATCATTCAAAGCTCACCATCCAGGATGAATGAGATAGAACTAAAAATACTTGCCGTATGCACAGCAAAAGAACAGCTATTCTTTTTTTTTGTTTTCCTTCACTTTAAGTGCTTTATAATTCATTTACATTTACAGTATGGTCTCTAAAAGGCAAAGTAGTATCTGGAACTGTGATGACAGGAAAAGCCATGACAAAATGTGTAACTACTCAAAGTGTTGGGGTTTTTATTCCTAAGGGTGGAAGGATGTGGGGAAAAAGAATGGAAAGGGGGGGAAGGAGAAAAAAAGACGAAAAAGAAAAAAACACCATTCTAAGTGAATCACTCCCCTCATCTTTTCAAGGGTTGGCAGACAGTAAACAGCTCCATGATCAACAGTCTGAAGAGCAGACAACATATTATTGATGTTTTCTGTATCCCATTTCCTCTTCCCCTGCAGAAGGGAAAAGTGTTTTACATACACGCACAAAATTATGTGAATAGATACTGAAAAGTTGAAACAAAGCCTAACATTATACAGCAATGGATGCATTTTCCAGGTGTATCTTGTAGATGACAGAACAGCAGGAGGTTCAGTCTTATTTAAAAATGAACAGGTAAAATGAGTAGCCCACAGGGATAACGAAGTTCAGAAAGGGCCAGGCTTTCAAAAGCTACTTATCCAAGTTTTAACAAACACATGACTAAAGTGGTCTGGGACAAAAAGAATTGCAAGTCTCCTTGGAAAAGTACAACTTACTATACATGAAAAAAGTTGTCAGTAGAAAAGGCCTGCTGTAAGACTTAATGGTGAGAGAGACCAGGAAGCAAGAACAAATATTAAACCAGGAAAAGGGTTGCTCAGCTGGAGGTATGTATACCTACAGGGAGATAACAAAGTTATCTACTTTATAAAGGCCAAAGCAAACAAACAAAATATCTTATGTGTTCGGGTGGAAAAAAGTGATTATTTTCAAATATGTAATCTTTCCAGTTCTTCTCCTACTCAAATAGGAGTTGTGTTGTTTGGGGATGTTTTTCCTACAGGAAACTGATTTAGCAAAGCTTTGAAGAAACTTAAAGAAATTCTTAAAGGTAAACAAACACTAACAGAAATTACAGCTAAAAACAGTATCTGAGGCAATAACAGAAACTCAAGTAAATGTGAAAAACATCACATCACAAATTGCAGCACTTGCAATTTGTTTTCAATTTTTTTATGGCAGCATTTACAAGCTAAATCCAAAATCAGCTTTGTTAGTACTAGAGACCACACACATGCCTACATGCAATCAGTCTTGTCTTGAAAGACTGTACATACCCACCAAGGTAGGGGCAGAGAAACAGAGCAGTATTACCCAGATTTTCCAGACTATGCATAGCACAGAGTGGTTACAAGTGCAGGAAGGTAACTTTAACAAAACCATGAAATGAACCTGGATCGCCCTTCACCTCACTTAAAAGCATTAGTCTTAATGCCATCTCTTAAATCTTGCTTGTATCTCATACTCGAATACTAGCTATGACTCCCCACTTTTAAATACATGTGATTCACGTCCTCTACAGAAAAATTCTTTAAAACCTGACTCATTTGAAAATTCCACTTCCTGAGCTTAAGTCAGACTTAGTTGAAAAGCAAGGCTTAATTCTATTGCACCCCTTTTCTTTATGGTTCCTTCAGTTTATCTTGTGCAGCACTTGCTAAGAGCAGATACTAGTAAACATTTGGGAAAAAGATTATGGTCCACGTGGTATTCAGTCTATGGATAAATAGACTCTATGGATATGGTATGTATTAAACAGCTACAACTCATTTTAGATATTATTCACAAAGAAAAATACAACCTTGTCCTGATCATGTTTCCAGAGGCAGGAAAGCAAAAACAACAAACCCAACACTACCTTTAGAAACACCAGTCCTGAAATGTCTTGGTTTGCTTTTCCATTGTTTTGCTATTTGTGTGGATTTCATTTTTTTAATTCTTCACAAAGTAGAGAACTATTCAAATATTTAAGATGATCACCAGTCATATTTTCAGTTCTGAAAAGAAAGGGTTTTTCAAGACAATTTTGTAAAGCATTACTGCTGAGCTACATGAAAATATAACTCTGATTAACATTTTTAGCTAGAAAATTATAGTTATGAATTTACATCAGAGAAAGCATAAAAGAAAACCAAAGATTTAAGGGGTTTGTACACTCCAATTGATGTGTGACTGCACACAGGTAGAGCTAGTTTTAACTACTGAGCAAACAACTGTGAGCTCAATGTGGCATTCAGTTCCCTGTACCAGATTACTGCAGTTTGTGCCAGACTCTGGTACAGAAATAACATTGCAATTGGAGAATCTGAAAGGCAGCTTAAAGCTGCCTAAGGCTTGCATTGTGTATACAGAAAATGCACCTCCAGCATATCCTTATGTAAAAAAGGCAAAGAAACAAGGTACTATAAAGAAATTATTTGGCACCTGTTTTATGTATTTTCTGAACTGGACTACACTGTATTTCCAAATTCAGAGATGAAGAAAGCATTACATGTTTAATATCCATTAGCACAAAAAAGATTTTAGATGGTGTTAGCCTGCTAAAACAAAGATTTTTGACAAATATAATGCCTTCATCTCATTAAAATTTGATTGCTAGGAGATGATTTGGCAGAAGGTGGTCATGCAATATCAATACTGATCTACAGAAATGAATACAATGCAACTGTTATAGAACTGGAAGAACTTCAAGCAGACAAAACTCAGTACAAAATCAAACTCAAACCAGTCATTTCTAGTATCTTTTCATGGAAGATTAAATCATGCAAGACTTTAGAAAAGTACTTTTCCAGAAAAGGATTTGCATGTCTAGAAGCAACTCAGAAAGGCAGCACAAGTCCACCTACAAAAGGCATTCTATCTTTCTGCAAGGAGAAAACAAATAGGTTTTGTACAGTTTAAAAATGTCATATGGAAGAATAATAATTCTTTCAACTCCTTCTGTTAACTTGCATCTCTGATTCCGTTGGTTATTAAGCTCAGTAGTAAATGAATACAAGGATACTTTTATAGACAGACCACAATCAATATTTGGATTAACTGATGGATGAGAATTTTCTTAGGAGATTTCTAGCTTTAGTGAGAGAACTCTTGCCATTCTAACTTCAGCTAATTAAAATAATGTCATTTTCAGTTAATTGGTACAAGCCTACCTAATCTTTCAGCCTTTATTCACACTGAAGTCCTCATGAAAGTCAGATGAACAATCTCCTCAAGTTTGTACACAATTTATCCTTTCTTTACCCTGTCCTACTTTTCCTAAGATGGACCATAAGGGCATACTAGAGCAGCAATAAGAGACCTATGTCCCATAGCATGTGCAATACAGTAGCACATAATGGGTTCAAACTTAAACAGGGAAAGTTCAGGTTAGATTTAAGGAAGACATTCTTTACTGTGAGGGTGGTGAGGCACTGGAATGGATTGCCCAAGGAAGCTGTAAATGCTTCATCCCTGGCAGCGTTTAGGGCCAGGATGGATGGACTCTTAGGTAACATGGTTTAGTGCAAGGTGTCCCTGCCCATCCATGGCAGGGAGATTGAAACTAGATGATTTTAAGATCCTTTCCAACCCTAACTATTCTACGATTCTATTTTAAATAAAACTCCTCCCAGAAGACCCTTTTGCTAATCTATTATAGCAGGTGTCCTTGAGTAGGACAAATAGCAGGGCCCTGAGAACTATCACAATCACAAATTATGCCATTTCCCATATGAAGCTCAAGCTTTTATCACTAGATCTTCTGACATTTTATTTGGCCTACCTTTAATATTAAAATCTTCCTCTAGAATTATGTTTAACCCTAGATGAAGAAGCCGTACATGGGATCATGTGAAAAAGCTCCACAGTTGTAAAATAAAAAGGGAGATTTGAAATTCTTAAGCCACTGCACTATCCCTAGTTTCAGGTAAGTTTCCCATTAGTCAATCCTCTTAAAACTACCCTGTTTAAAACTGCCTGTGCTCTTCCAAGGGTTTTGCAATCCTGTTCTTCTAACATAATTTGCTCTATCACAGCACTGCACCAAAAGCTACAGTCAGTTTGAAATCCAACATGTCCGGTATGCTGCTTTCCACAACAGTGTCATCCTCAGTGGTATTCAGGATCACGTGTAAATAACAGATCAGTGCTCAGCCAGATCTGTCACTTTACGGGTTTTTTTTTTAAACTTTAACCCTTGCCACACCACCCTTGAGATTTTTGAGCATTGCTCAAATTCTTTGGAAAACACACATGGGCATATAGGATAGTTGGGGGAAATCAATGGTTAACCTGCATTTCACACAATTCCCCTGAACTTCTGGAGAATTAGCAAACAGCGTAACATAAGACCCTCAAATGGCACAAGCTGATGACTCCCCCAAGGGGACAGTCATTGAGACAACATGGTTTAAGATTTAGTGGCAGAACAAATAGTGACACACCTTAGTAGTGCTCTCTTGCCCCATACGGATATTGGAAGCCCATCTGCCCACCAATAAATACAAGCTGCTTCACTGATAATTTATCCTAGGTCAACCGTAAGCTCAGTCAGGATAACTATGAAAAATACTTTCCTGTCTTTTCACACACTTTTCAGGTGTTCTAGATCCCTGTTATGGCTGAGTCTGTATCTTCACTTGAACGCCGTGCAGTGGAAGGTAGAACTAATAATTCCACAGGCACAGAACTGGCACTTGTTAACTGAAGTTTGGACAAGCTGAATTCAAAGTTCACTTCCTACTGTCTGAGTCTCAAGGCAAGGAAGAAATTAAATCACAGGACTCTTTACTAAAACAAATGAAATAAAAAGGATTTTGGCCTACTTACACTTGGAATCACTACAGCATTACTTGAGTGTTAATCTCCATGCTGTAATTATAAAAGAGAATTATATCCTTTAAAATAGAAGAAAACCGTAGCAATTTCAATGAACTGGTGTCTTATATTAAGGCACAGCATTTTTCCATGGTATAGCAGCAGCTTACTACACAGCAGAGAACAGCTTTTATAAGTAACTACATCTTGATGAACATTTAATTTATAATTTTATGCCTAAGAATTCCAATGTATTCCAACACAAGGCATTTATCAACCGTTTCAACACTAGTAGGTGAAGCCGATAATTTAATTGCAAACCAAACAAGATAGGAACATCAAGCCCTCGAGCTTATGCTGTCATGTAAATTAGAATGAACAAAACAATTAATATATGAATAATCTAATCCAGTGGCACAATTAATGGTGTGTTTGAATTGCTTGGTGATAAATGGTGTAATAGTTAAATGTGCATATCTGAAGCACATGATGGCTGAAGAAGAAAGTATTTCTCATATCTAATTAGTTCCACTCTGCAGAATTTCAGCAATACCAGTGATGATCCATGATTGTGTTTACTTAATCCACTATAGCACTATGTATAGAATTCTATATACACAGAATACTTAAGATGAAACTTAAACTTGTTAATTCAGTGCTTATTAGGATCTCTAGTCAAGTGGTCTTAGTTCCAAGCACCTTAGCTGTAGCCTATTGTATGAAAATCTTGCACTATTAGAAAAAAGACCCAAAGTGCTACAGAGGCTGTTTGAAACTGAAAGGTTGAAGTTAAGATTATAATATGCCACAGGTAAACTATTATCTGCACATCAAAGCCCCACTGATGTAAAGAAATATGAAGTGCTGGATGCCAAATGTTGACTGCCTCCACTGTGAAGCTGAGTAAGAAAGAATAGACTCCTGAGTGAAAAATCAACTGAGAACATGTTGTGTTGTTTTGGGTTGGTGTTTTTTTGGGGGGAAGGAGAAGGGGGAGCTTGGTGGTCTTGTTGGTTTTGTTGTTGTTTTTTAATACAGCCTATTAACATTTTTTAAATATTTCAGGTATTAACTATAGTGAACAGCCTTGGTCTTCTACAAAAGCACACGAGTTAAATAATGACCATGCTAAATGTGTCTTGACGACTGGCGAGTTCACTGTTTGAGGACTCCTTCACTGACCAGATTTGAAGGAAGGAATTGATCTGGCTCTTGCTGGTTGCAATTTAAATTAACGCAATCTGTTTGTGCAGTGACAGAATGATAAGGTTAGCTGCTGACAACAATATTCTCTCAGAAGATTATTTTAAAAGATGGGCATTACATGCAATTTTCCTAAGAATTCTCAAAAAAAAAAAAAAACCCAAAAAAACCCAAACAAGATTCAGAGTAAATTTTTTTAAATCTAGAAGATGTCTGAAGCTCACACTGTTTACGTGTAAGTCTTCAGCAAGCCTTAGGGCATGAGAGGGTGAAGAGCAGAGAGGAGGAGGAGGATTGGTATTTCATGGTATTACCTATTTACACAGAACTAAATGTTACCGAAACAGATTATTTCACTGCAAGCAGCTGGACTTGTGCTTCCTTTCTGAACTGGAACATGTTTTTTATATATCTCTGTAGTGAGGAAAGTTTTCAAAACTGTGTGCAAGTTGAGGTGTCACTCTCTACAAGAAGAAAGGCTGAACAAACATTTCACTTCAAAACCAGGACTTCTCTTTTTAAAAACTAGTTAATACAAAGTTGGTAACAGATACACATCCCTTCATATGGTACTAACTTTACTTTGGTTTCCAATCCCATTTCCATCAAAATATTATTTTAAAGGGAATTAGAGTTCACTCCATCCCTGGCGGTGTTCAAGGCCAGGCTGAACAGAGTCTTGGGTGACGTGCTCTAGTGTGAGGTATCTCAGCCCATGGCAAGAGGGCTGGAACTAGATGATCTTAAGGTACTTTCCAACCCAAACTATGCTATGATTCTATTAAAATTAATGAGACCAACTCTTTATGGACTATGCTGCAGTAAGACACACATGCTGACACACCAAGAACTGATATTTTTTTACTATTATTAAGAGTCTATGCAGTAGAAAAAAATCCCTACGCACACAACTTTCATCTAAACTATTTAAACATGAAGAACAGAAGGCAGAATGAGTTGACATGCAACCATATACAATACATTTATTGAAAAAACCCAATAAAAAAAACCTTAAGCTCTTCCACCAATTGAGAATATTTGTTACTTCACAGTTCAGCAGAAACAGCTCTGTGGTCTGTGAAGCTTTTTCAGATTTCACTCTGTGGTTTACAATAAAAGTTTTCTTGGAATACAGTCTCACGCTAATCTTTGCAATTTTTACGGCATGTCTAATTACTGCTAAGTGCTCTTCTGGAAGTAACATCAAATCTACTTGTTAGATCCAGGGAATTCACAGCACAAGTGAAAGTGAGAAAATAATTAAAAAGAACAACAACAAAATAAAGTCAGCATCTCATTTTGAAATTGGCCAAATCTGATGGAGATTAAAGTGATCCCACACTCTCAGCTCATGGGAATGCAGACCTGCCACTGGAAGAGTCTTTTTTCCCCAAACTGGATGAGGAGAGCAGAAACAGTTTCTGGTATCTCTGAAGACCATCTGCAGACCTAAAACTAATAAAGATGAAAGTCTCTGTGCCCACTTCAGAAGAGATGCATGTGAAATATATCAAATATCAGAGGCATACATGAAATCAACAATGCTAACAGCCATGTTAGAATGAGTCCATACTATTAGAATCATTAATAACAGGAAAAAAAAAAAAAAAAAAAAAAAAAAACAACCAAAAAAAAAAAAAAAA
>NDXB01002668.1:0-13226 GCA_002631895.1 Agapornis roseicollis
CCACACAGCTTGGTGTCATCGGCAAACTTGCTGAGGGTGCACTCAATCCCACTGTCCATGGCAATGACAAAGATGTTAAACAGGACCAGTCCCAACACTGATCCCTGAGGGACACCACTCCTCACTGGCCTCCAGCCGGACACTGAGCCATTGACCACAACTCTTTGTGTGCGGCCATCCAGCCAGTTCTTTATCCACCAAGTGCTCCACCTATCAAATTGATGTCTCTCCAATTTAGAGACAAGGATGTCGTGTGGACAGTGTCAAACACTTTGCACAAGTCCAGGTATCTTCATATGTGTATCCATCATACGTGAGATGCCAGAGATGATGCTGGCATCAAGTTGATAAAATTAGGGGAGAGATAGTCACTGAGAATGTATATATATAAAATACCTTGAAAGTATGAAGGAATTTAATATGAAGTACCTAAGCAAGTGACAGAAACAGGCATTTACATGCACTAGCATATTACAATGTAAACACTATAACTAGTTTTGAGACACAAAAGAAAATCCTAGAAATTACAGCTGAACCAGCTTTACTTCAGTGTAAGTCACTTTGAATGCCTACCACAGTCTGGTCAGCAGTGAAAAATAAAATTAGGCTGATATAATTGAATAAGATGAAGTGAGTGGTAGAAGTGTTAAAGAAAAAAAACCAGTCCTTTTAAATACTGAAAAGGAATATTAAAAAAAATTGAAAAGAATCAATTTTGGTTGAAAATAAACTAATTTAGTTTAGTAACTTTTAGAACTCACAGCCACAAGGCAGCATGGTGAAGTCCTTATATTCATTTTTATTTAGGCAAGGACATCACTGTGTAAAGAAGAGACTCCTCCTACCCTTATATTTCCCCTTTTCTCCTCCAAAAGACAGAAGACCTCATTTTTCTCAAGAATTAAGGTACCAAATCTATTACAATCTCACAGTGCATTTTGATAAAGAAGGAAAGTTAACTACATCAGCTCAATACATAAAAATATTTCACTTATCTCCTTGCCAAGAACATGCCAAACAGCAGATCAGGTCCAGATGTAACACAATACTCTACACTCCTTAGTTGAGCATTAGCCTGGTTAGAATAATCTTACTATAAAATGATTCCCAATATAAAAATATCAAATTTTTTTTTAAGCTTTCTGAAGCTTGCCTGAGTTTCAGAATAAAGGAGCTGGGGACACTGGAAAGGTAAGAGGCTGGAGGGAACTCACCTTGCCACAAAATCAGATCAGTTGGTAAACTCCTGCATCTGAGTAGTGAAATAAGTCACTTAGGCTCTATGCCCTTGTGTGTCTATGCAGACATCTAGCCAGAAATCCCCTCCCAGTGCAATGAATGCCTGCTTTTGTAATTCCCCCATGTGACCTATGAATGGAATTGCCCTAATATTTAAAAAGGGTAATTTTAAGGCAATACCACTGCATGAGTTTAAAATGTCAATTAAAAAACAAGGGGGAAAAAAGCAAAACACGAAACAGGCTGGTAACTGTTCCAGACTTGTTTTCATACACAGCCAAGATTTATGTGACACTCAATCTCACCTACCATTATTTCAGATGGCATTCAGGACATGTAAACAAGCTTTACTACCCTATCATGTTTTGAGTCATGAGAAAATCCAGTAACAATCTGTTAAATAGAGTTTCCTGATACAAAAGCATTACACCCTTCAAAACTATTTAAAACGCTGAAAATTTGGGTTGGTCCATTTATGTTATTTCTTTAGAATGTGAAAAATATGCATTGCTTTAAAGAAATAAGATGCTTAGCGTTCTATGCAGTCATCACTGGTATCTGACGTGTTAGAGCCAACCAGAGCAATCTAACTACCAGCATGCCTGATTATAAATAGGCTGCCAATCCAGGCAGCAGCGGCAGCAGCAGCTGTCTCTCATCATTCTGCTTTCTCCCTCCGTTTCTATTAGATTACTAACATGATAGAGTGATTTCTGCATATTTCCTCCAAGCTCTGTAATATGTGTGACAGGCTCAAGCACAAATACATTTGTTTTTAAGATTACCCACAGTGAACTCAATTCTGCACTAACATGTTACTGTTTACCTGATTTATACCTGTGCACAACTGGCCTGCACACTTGCCTTGTCTCTTCTAAAGTAAATGTTTAAGGTTATAATTCAGCTGTCTTTAGAAAAAATGACTAAACCGCCTGTCCCACTAGACACTGGGAAAGAATATGTGCACCTGAACACTAAGCCTGTAGTAACAACCCCAAAACACAGTCCAGTGTGTGTCTCTATCACTCAAACCACACACACTGTCCAACTCACTGAGGTACTTCCTCAAATTCAAACCTGATGATAAGCAGGCTCAGAAGTCTGCCAGCACATTTTTAAACTAGAAATCAAACTAAAAATCAAAGTTACCATTAAAACCAACTTACGTTACGCACAGAAATGCCATCAAAAATACTTCATCATGTTTATATAAAGGATGACTCTCAGGGTATAATTCTTATTACAAAAATTACAAGAAGTTGTCTCTGGTATTGTATTTGTGACCCATTAAGTATTGACACTGTTCCCACTTGAACAGTTTGACTTTCTGTCCTTAAAGTGTTTTCTCTTGACTATAAAAAAAATTACTTAGTCAGATATTAGTTTTATCTCATCCTGTTGACAAACCTGTACATTCAAATACCACTGTATCAGACGCCACTGTATCAGAATCTATCCTTACAAGTAGCATCAGTATTTTTAAGATAAAGTACACCAGTGAAAATTTTGTAAGGGCTGCTACTGACTGTAATTCTCCAAGTAATTGGCAATGCATTCACAATTCTTCTACATAGGCCAAAAAGTTCAACATCCAGTTGGTTTAATGGCTATTTCCAGTAAAGACACATCATTTTGTTTCAATACACACGTATGTTAGTACACAGCTTATATTTGACAATTTTCAGTGGGATCAATTAAAAGGTACCTTTCCTGTTGCATAGTTCCTTTAAAATACTGAAATCAACACTGACTGAAGCACCTACTGGTGCTTCAAGTTCAGCTCAAGCAAGCTGTAAGCAGACGTGCTCAGTAGAAGAACACAAAGCCTGAACATCAGCTCATCATCATACCTTGGTCAGGGTTAAACTTACGTCTTCCTTCTTTTAAAGTGAAACAAAACAGATCTGTTCGCTTCAGATTTTTTTTCAGACAGGACCCCACACTTTGAGCCAAAACAGAATTGCACTGATTAAAAGCAAAGCAATACAAAAAAACAACAAAGTTAAAACTTCAAGACCCAACCACCTGCACTCTAATACAGTGCTAGCATGATCATACTGAGCTAAAGCTTTCAGTAGATGCCTAAATTTTACCATGACCATCAATATAGGTGACACAGAAACATTAAAACATTAAATGCAGGGTTTTACACTTGCCAGTATCAGCATGCACAGACTCCTATTCCTGCCCAGGCACTTACTGATACCACACATCACACAGAAATTCACCCGTGACCTTTGCAAGCACAATGCAAGTTCTGAAGTTATAGCTGTTTAAACTCTTTGCATAGCACTGGTACACAAACAACATACTAGCTGCTATCCAGACAGCCTGAGCCCCAGCAGATAAAATCTATAAAGGCTGACTACAAGCCTTCCAGAAGTTGTTTTTCTCCACTCCTACTTGTATGATCTACTCTTCTGCAGATGGAAACTTGAGGCCACTTTGCCCCAAGTTTTGTCACTAGCAGCTTGTAAAATGTTTAAAGTCTTTGATTAGCTGGGGTGCAGGACATGCTGCTGCTGGTAACGTGTTTGATTATTCTAGACATTTGAGCAACAGGGTATCTGTCTAGGCATTTAAATGGAATTCGTAATATGAGCAATGTACAGTTTATAGATACACCAAAAGAAGTTACAAGAGGAGGAATAATAAACAGGAAAGATTGTTTTTTAAACATAAATTCCAACCCAGCTCCATAAAAGCAGCAAAGTGTGCTCTTAAATGGGACCTACCTGTGGCCAAGCTAAGCACCTCTACAGATGAGTCCTGAGAGGTCACAGGATGCATAGATGGTAGCATGAAAGATGACATGGAAGCAACTGCTAAAGAAGTGACAGATGGATGTGTGGGAACATTAAAGAAGTGGAGCGAGTGGGGGAGAGACAGGAAACTCAACAAGGGAACATAAGTAAGGAAGGGCAGAATTATATAGAGCTTTGAAAGTACTGAAAGGAGTTCAAATCTGATGCTAATATGGGTGGGGAACAGTAGGGGGAATACAAAAATAAGAGTGACAATTAAATCAGCAAGAAGGAAGCATTATTTTAACAGCTACATGTTAGGAAGTGAAAGAAGTCTCCCTTCCTTCTGTCACAATAGACATGTCTAGAACGGAGCTGAAGACAGTGCAGTGGTTAAAATGTGGCACGAAATGAGGCTTGCCTTTAAGACGCTAAGGAAACAAGGACCAGATTTATAGCTGACCTAGATGACTCCAACCAATGGCATGGACATACAAAAAAAAAAATATAACCTAAAAATTGCACACCTGAATAATATAGAAATGGAAGACTGCATTGTTGGGAGCAGGAAAAGACAGGAAACTACGAATTTGAGACAGAAAGAGGCCAGGAGATGAAGCTTTCACCCCACTGAAATAAATAGCAAAATGTGAACAAGCTTTCCTGCTATCTGGATTTCACAGAATACGATTTTTGGCCATTTTTCAGCTGATGACATGCTGTCTGACAAACATCATATGAATGTCTGCCTAATACTGGAGAATGGATCTGGAGATATCATGAAGCAGCAGTATAAAATATAGTTTCTGAATATATTAATATTAGTAAGACTTCATTAAATAATGGGGAGATTTGAAAGGTTATGAAAGGAGAAAAGAATCTTTTCAATTTTCACTATTCACATTCTAATTTAGATAAGGATTCTTCAGTTTTATTTAGCCCATTTAACCAATGCTTAGAAACAAACAGGACTGCATTTGTATCAGTCCAACAAAAGACTACACTGTGAACACTGAGCAAGTTTGCTAAGGGTCTGCTCTGTGTTCTAGTCAAAAGAACTCCAGAGATTTGCTATAGTTTTACACTCCACAGTACCTGTTGCAATCCTTAATAATAATCTGAAAGTTAAAAAAAGACCAATTTTCCACAATGGTCCAAACACCTCCAAAGTCTGTTTTCCACTCGCAGGTGGTGAGTAGGCACTTCAAGCCTGCACCTTCATAGAAGTCAGAAAGTCCTAATATTTTGAGGTTTACTCCATAGCTCCTCTCAAGTATTACATGGACAAAGCCTACAAATAAAATATATTTGAGAGAAGACTAAGACCTAAAACCCCAAGAAATGACCCTCCCTCCTCTCCCCCCCTGCGCCCCCAAAAAACCAGTTTTGTTTGGACAGCAGTTCCTGTGTTTGCAATGCATACATTAGACTCAATAAAGCTGATCAGAAACACACATTCTCTTCATACGACTAGGATGCAATGTAAAAGTTGGAAAAAAGATTAGCGAACAATGTTATCCCATAAACTGCCTCATTTAAATAATCTAAGGGCTGTTGCTAATGGTGTGTTTCAAGGGTTTTTCTTTTACTTTCTCTTTTACATATGGACTAAATCCCTTAACTGGTTTCTCATTCTCAATATTCTAAGACAACTGCTCACCAAATCAGCAGGTGCTCACCAAAGAGCACTTCAAGAATCAGCTATTTTCTAACTCACATCTTCCCAAATGCAGCTGAGAGTTTCACTTTTTGAACAGAACCACAGAAATCAACCAGGCTGGAAAAGACCTTCAAGATCATCAAGTCCAACCACTACTCCAGCACTGCCAAGGCCACCACTAAAGCAAGTCACTAAGGGCCTCATCCACACATTCTTTTGAACACCTTCAGGGACAGTAATGACACCACTGCCCTGGCAGCCTGTTCCACCAAGCAGGTGAAAACTGACAGCAGAACCAATAAAAGAGCTTCCACTAAACCATGAGGCCTGCACGTTTACGTTAAATAAATGGTTAATGTTTATAGTTAACTATGTTGTTAATTCATGCCATACATGTTATCTTAAATCAGGTTATTAACAATAACAATTTTTAAATAGTCATAAAGTTCTGTGGTTGGTGTGGTGATTATAACTGTTATGGACGCTGTCACCCTTCTGCTGTTTAGTAAGCCATTGATACTGTTTACAATGACTGCTGGGAACACCGCTCTGAAGGCTGGAGCATGTTTCTGGGTTCCCCTCCGGCCTGTTTCCATTTGAAAACCTGCTGTTTCATTTCCTCTGACAACAGAGGTAAATCAACTATTAAAACATGGAGATTGAGAGTTCAACTACTTCATTTGTTAGTGATGTCCTTCAGAAAACATGAGTTTTTCATGGGAGACTTGATGCTGTACCAATTCAAATGAAACGAACTGGTCTCAATTGATGAGAACTAAACCTGGGGAGGGGCTGGAGTATTGCTATCCATTGTCCTAAATAATTAGCAATACCCACAGATAGACTTTTTGATGCATTACTTATGGAATGTAAATATTCTGGCCCATTTAGCAGCTCTGATTAAGATAAATAAAAGTTTTGTAAATTTCTGTTAAATACAAAATTTTTGTTAAATCCATCCATGCAGAATTTATTCCATAAAAATTATGTATTTCGACTTCTTGTTACATTCAAACAAACTTTGAAAGATACTATTCAAGAATTTTGATCTATTTTTTTTTTTGTCTTCTGTCATTTTAACTCAACTTGCTTTAAAAAGCAGGAAAATATTTGGGGTTTTTGTCTAGAATTTCTGCTCCTGAACTGAAGTTAGGTTACCATTTGTAACCAAAAAAAAAATTAGGCTGTCCTTTTGTAAAATCAGCTCAGCTAATTCCTGCAGTAGCAGTACAAAAGGGCATCCTTACAACTGATGGGAAGTCAATGTTCAGCAGTCACCAATGACATAAGGGTAATAGAGAGAGCATAATACAACAGTGCTTGTGGCAACTAACTCTATACACACACTATATAATGTATTTGGCTCTCCCATCATATACATCAACAGCTAAAGAACAGGCCTTCAATAAAAGAACCCTCTGAGTATCCTCTTTTGTACCATTTCTATTCTGACTGAAATGTCCTCAATGAGTAGCGTGAATTGATGTTCAAGTCAGGTATTATGCACTGCACCTATTATTTTCCCAAATTTAGCTAGGAAAAATAAATCAGTTGGTAGAACAGAAGATAACTCTGCTCCTCAGCCATGCCTGTTCACAGCCTGACATCTTGCTGTAAATTATTAGCATGAGTTTGAGATACGATATGGGACTGAGCTGGCACAGCGTAAGCATGCACTATGTTCCTCCTCTATTGACAGGGCAGTAACTTGCCAGAGAAATACACTGGTTACCTTAAGGCCAGTGTAGAGCTGGCACTCACTCTTCTTTCTTCTTCTGTTCTTCTGACACAAAAGGATTAACAGCACTCCCTCATCAGCAAATATTATCTTCTAAGAGTTTCTCTCAAAGCAAAGGAAAACCATAAAAGAGAAACAGACAAACCAAAACCAAAGAACCTCTGGAAGATATAAAAATCTGGTATTTTTCTGGAAGAAGCTCAAAACTCTTTAAGTAAGATAAAGTAAATACGTCAGAGTGAAGATCACCAGGAGTAGATGTGACTCTTTTCTTTCCATTCCACGCTTCATTTCACAGCAAAACAAAGCATGAAAGTATGTTCCGGATTCACATGTGAAATAACTGAACATTAAGACCTTGTCCTAAATAGGTGTTTATATTTGTAGGCTCATCTCCACAGATGGTTCTCCACCTACACATATCTAGATGGTGTCCAGACATGATGGCACTCTACCAAGCCACCAGTATTATTAACAGCAGAGTTTGCTCTTCCGTATGCATGAGCAACCAAAGTCGGTTGTAACACTATTTTATCCCTATTGCTTATGAGGCAATTTAATACTTCAAAGCACCACACAAACATTAACAAATTGATCTGGAGAGTCTTTTACAGCTTATTCTACAGAGATAAATTCTACAAAGTTGAAAATCCGCATTCTACAACCCTATACGTTTTCATACACTGGGGAATAAAATCTTCATTTATGTGACTTCTAGCATAATTACTTCTGAAGGAATTAGTTAAAGAGAGTAAGAAAACAGCAGAACAAGGCAATTGATGTCCATGGCACAATACATTTGCAGCCTTCTTCACAGAGTTTTGAATGAGCTCTCTTCTCTCTGTGTGAGGGTTCGTCAACGTATCTAAATTTCAGCTGAATTCATCGACAGACAAACACTGCCACATAATTCCCGTTTTGATGTAGCATTACATCCACACAACGAAAACTGCCAAAAGATTCCTTCTTAAAGAAAATGACCCACTTCCAAAAATCAGCAGGTTTTTGTTCCAGGTGGAGTATGAATATTTATACCTAAAAGTGATGTTGCCAGAAGCAAACATTCCAAACAGGATTACTGATGTGAGCATTTCAACATCCTGAAGGACAATCCTCTAATAATTTTCCTAGCTCTTAGAACTATAAATTGTAGATCGGGTGGCTACGTGTGAGGAGAACAATGAAAAATTAATCTCCTTTAGAACCTTAAAATGTGCATTTAATGATTTATATCCAGCCACTTAATAATTGAATTTGCAGTATATCAAGGGAACTGGGCAAGTCTGGGCTTGTGGTTAACAGCTTTAAGCCAGTTTCTGTCTTTGTCATGCATTAACAAAATTTTCTCATTGGGCACCACAGCTCAGGCCAGCATAAACTTATCCCTATGACACTAAAATCCAGTTCAAAACTGAGGTCAGTTGCTGAAGAATGGACTGATTCTGACAACTCTTTAATACAGCATACTTTAAGAAAATAAGTTGAGAAACATTACTTAGAATCATAGAATGGCTCGGGTTGGAAGGGACCTTAAAGATCATACAGTCCCTACTGCCCTGCCATAGGCAGAGACATCTTCCACTAGCCCATCCTAACCAAATCTGCACAAATACCCCTTTATATCAAGACTTCATTTCTATTTAGATTATGCCTGCTTTAAATTCAACAGGCAGTAAAACTTTGCTAGTCTCTCATCAGCCTTCTATGAACTGATCATCCTGCTGCAAGGAACTTTAAACAAGCTTAAAACTCTCCAGTTTAATACTAAAGCACATTTGTTTGCAAAGAATGTACTGTTAAAATGATGCATCTTACAAAGTTCACATTTACAATTAGCTTAGAATTGATTCTAACTGCTTTTGTGTGGAGAGGAGCAGGGATCCTACAGACATCCTCTTTCTTCCCTTCCTTAAATGCACTATTTAAGCAATGCCACTCCACAGCACTTGCACAAACATTACAGCCTAATGAAAAAGCTTTTATTGCCTTCTGCATGTTTCCCCTTGGAAGACCAGAATATATCCGTAAGTTTTTCCACATATAGGAAGGATTTAAAAAACCACAATCCAAACCAAGAAATCTTCTCAAAAATTACAAGACATACAGGGGTAATATTTATATACAGCTATAGTGTATATGGACAGCGGGGTGTTTCTGTGCCCGTGACCATGTATGCAGAGGGATTAGACTTAACAGTCCCAGCTCTTTGCACAATCTGGGTGGTTTATAAACAGAAATTAATGTACCTTCAGTTTTTTAGTCACTTGATGAAATACTCTGAGCCACGTTTAATTGAGCATGGATCTGCACAGAGAAGCAAAAAGGTTTTGCAAGTACATCCACTGAATGACAGGGAAGTAGGAATTAGAATTCAGAGCAGTTCCTGACTTCCAGACTGTTATTTTCTTTTTACCTACTAACTGAACAGGACGTGCTGCAAAAGTGCTCTGTGAAGAGAGAATGTGAGGAAATAATAAGGGGAAAATAGACAGTAAACATCTTTTCCTGTCTTTTGATAAACTTCACAATGAAGACAATCAAAGCTGTAGTCCTCCTTTCCCTCCTTGCTTTCATGAGTATCCTCCCAGTCCCTTCCTCCTCCCAAGCAACTGAAAATCATGAGCAGCTTGGATACTTTAGGGCGAAGTGGATAGACCAGTGTATCACAAGTGTAATTAAGTTTTAAACCTGCCTTTTGGGACTCCAGTTAAACAGAAAGCCACTATTTCCCTTTGTATTTTTCAGATTTTGACAGCACTAGAAATTAAACTTTCAAACGTACACATCCCGCTCTGAAGGTCGTCCACATTACAGAGCATCCAGGTGCCCTTTCTACACAGCCGCAGTGTTCTGATATCACAACATCTAGGGGGAATACCTCCTGGCTCTTTTTACTGAAACTCTTCCTACTCCTCCCCCAGTCAACTGTGCAAAACTTTGGAAGCATTTGCAGATGGAATAAAGCAGCATATAAATTACAGGAAAACACTGGAGATCTTACAACACTTAGTGTGCATCCTTAGCTACAGACTGGTATCTGTCCCCTCACAGTTAAGCAAAATTCTTATCTGAATCTACATCTCCAGTGCATAAAGAATTATCTCCCATAAGATGTATATGCAAGGACAGTAATAGGACTCAGAATAAACTTTCAAGTTCAAAGGGCAACATGTATACTTCCATTAGAAAACTACCCCAATGCAGTGACTATAATATCGTTCAGTAGTTGATTAAAAGGGTAACTGTAAAAAGAGACCATCCATGCTTAATACAGGTTCTCTACATATAGCAGCAAAGGTGATTATCAAACTTTGCTCAATCCAGTGAAAGTTTGGTGTGTACATTTGTTGAAGTCTGTATGGAAATAGGGGTATGAAAACTGAGAATGAGCCAGGTCCATTCTGCAATAAAACTAGACATACAAAAAAACAATTTTATTTCTCTTTCATTAAATATCACAGGCACCTTTGCTATTTTGAAGTTTTACTGACTTCATAGAATTTGCATCTTATCTTGTTTTAGGACTGCGTGTAGCTGTGCTTTAAGAGCACAAGTCTGTTCTTTAACAGTTACTTGTCTGAGATTACATAGTTAGGAGTTTTCAACTGCTTGAAGTACTGCAGAACATTTCTAGGTTATTGATGCTACCATCTATTATTGTTGTTCCTAAAGTAATGCCTTAAAAACTGGCTAGTTGTTACAGTACAATGGTAAGCTGTGCTTTTCTGTAGTTACCTGTTGTAACTGAAATCCCCAATTTTTGCAAGCTGTAGCTTGTGTTCAGCATGACAGATCATGAAGCCACATGCTACCTCATCCTCTTTCTCTTGTGCTTCTTGAAGCCTTTCTCTCTGTCTGCACAGTCCTGCACAGGAGTAGTATGCTTTTCAGTCAGTTCACACAGGAAGAGCACATACCTAGGCCCACAGCAGGGGGGTTAATTAACCATACAAGGGACAGAGCTAGCACTAGTGGTTTTACATGTATGCAGACAATAAACAGGGCTGACACTCCAAGGAAAATGCAGTAGGTTTTGTGTTCCTCACTTCCTCATAAAAAGAGAAGTTTAGCAGCAGCTTACAACTTGACTAAGAAAGAGCTCATCTCAAGCACTGACACTGAACACTCAGTTTAAGGCTCTTTTCAGATTGGAGTAAGACCTTTCAGATGGACAAATAAAAACATTTACCTCCATGTGATAGCGCCTGCTCAGATCTACTGCAGTTACTAATGGTTGGATGCACAAGAGAAAAACACTGGTTATTCACCATCACAGTAGATGACACATTAAAAAAGCCTGTTTGCAGACAGCATCCCTCCTTCTGGCCTTAGTGCTAGCAGAGCTGCAGCAATGTTAATGCCCCAGAAGAGTTTCAGGAAAAAATCCCAAACCAACCATTTTCAAAACACCTTCCTAAAATGCTGCAATAGGGAGAGTTTTCCAGCTCAGAAAAAAGAAGATTGTCAAATGTACAAGTGAACATATTAAGACTGATGGCACATGCATTGAGTTCAGACAGGGATACTAAGGAATACAAATGGGAAAACAATGGTTAGACTTCTATTCAAATAATACAAATCCAAGACATCAGTCCCTTTTGTGAGACCGGTATCACCCCATGTTCACAAAGTACATATATGCCTTGAGGAGAAGGTTGGACTAGGCAACTTCTGGAGCTCTTGCTGTACCTACAGCTTTCCATTTACCATAACCTGTCAAACACCAATTATGGTATCAGACATAAAAATGTAACAGAAGTTTTATACTCAAGTGTATCCCATGACTGAACTTCTCCAATTTTTTTAATTTCTTTACAATGTCATTTCTTATCACTGAGGCATAAATCACTTCCAAGAGCAACCTGCAGGAGTTTGTGTTTCTAGAGTGAACTATGTTCTGTATAATCAGAGCTCTTGGAGGTGGATGGGATATGACAAATGTAAGCTAGGGTCGAAGGATGTTTTCTACTTCCTCCATGTAAAGGAGCCTACCTCTGCCTACTGTCAATGAGCTCAGGGTTTCTCACTGTTTAGGTGGAGGGTAGGAGACAGTTTTCCTGGAGTTTCTTTCTTCATTGTAGTGGTTCTGGTAATTTCGTGGGGAGAAGGAAGGGAGTTGTTAATTTGTTTTCATTAGTTTTGGTCATTTACAATTCTCTTCTGGCTGACCTGGCTGCTGTTTGTCCAGAAACAACCTGACTGAATCAGCACACCAGTGACAAATTATTGAACATGATGTGGATTTGAACTAAATGATCTTTAAGGTCCTTTCCAACCCAAACCATTTTATGATTCTATGTTAAAGCTTCACAGATATCTTTCCTTTCAAACATGTTACCCATTACCCTGCTACCATACAAAGCGATTATGGTCAGGGATTTTCAGGGGACAGAGAAGCAGAAAAGAGACAGAACACCTCTTGTAAGCGCCTGTCTTAAAAGGTAGGTTTTTATGTATTTAAGTTTTTTAAATCCACACTTGTGATCAACTAAATCAGAACATCCATATTCTTATCCTTTAGCATTCTGTCCTCAGCATTTTTTTAATGATCAAATGATAAATGTCTTAATCAAAAGCAACTACTGTATATTGATCTCAAATATAAAGATGCCCTACAGCATTAGACTGAAGTTACCCTTTAGAATTCTTGATTCCAAAAGTGATTTTGTGGAAGTCATATTGCTATTTTCCTGTTATACATCCCACTGCACTTTGAAACATGACTGCAGAAAAGTTGTGATCTTTAGTAGATCAATCATACATTTAAAGTCTAATAAACGCCCCCCAAACCAAACCATACAAAAAAAAAAAAAAAAAAAAAAGAAAAAAAAAATTTTAATTTTTT
>NDXB01002668.1:13268-36482 GCA_002631895.1 Agapornis roseicollis
TTGATTTTTAAAAATAAAAAATTTAAAATCAAAAAAAACCCCCCCAAACCAAACCAAAAAAAAAAAAAAAAAAAAATCAAGCAAAAAGTAATTTTACTTTTTTTTTTAAAAAAAAAAACAAAACCTTACTTTTAATCAACTCTGCGCAATATAAAAGGAAAAAAATGTTTCTGTTCCAATTCATGCATAAAAACCAACCAGATACTTACTAACCAAGCTTCGAGTGCAGGACAAATTCTCACTGTGGCTATGCCTGTGTAAGACCACAGAAGATAAAAGCAGCTGTTGAAAATTCACAGACTTTTTAGTAGTATTTAGGGGCTTCCTCTTTACATAAGTGGGCAGCAGGAGTGCAGATACACACTGTGGGCTACCATTTGAGTCTGATCTCCTGTTGTCCAGGAATAGTTTTATTCAGAACCAGAGATTAACACAAAAACAAAGGCATTGCCTGTACGAGCTTTCAAAGACACCTCATTGCTTTCTGCTCAGTTCTGGCACACATAATCTACATTGAAACACTAAGGAATCACAATGTCAGTGCTCAGGCAGGATTCAGAAGTTCTGTCTCCAACTAATTCAGCTGGAAATTAGCTAAACAAAACTCATCACGCCTGAGGATTCAGACTGCTCTCTGCTGTCAAAGAGCTCCCTTAGCTGTTCTTCCTATGCACAAGTCAAGTAGTACAAATTCACTTCTCCAAAGCACTCAAGAACCATTTCAGATTCTTTCTGTGCTTCATACTTCCTGTGTTAGGCTATTCTGATAATAGTATCAATGGAGGCAAACTAAATGCAAAGCTTTAACAGGAATTTTCCATGTCCAACTGTAACAATCACCTTCCCTTATACTTGAATCCCACTCATTCAGCAATACTAAACATGTGCTGTGCCTGCTTCATGCATAGGACTAATACATTGGTTAGGCATTCAAGTGGAAGACAGAACCTGCCTTCTTTTCTGCCCTTCAGGAGCTGCAGGTATAGGTACTGCAGCTGCATCACTGAAAAAGGAGACTATTAAGCCTACGGACTGGGTTCAAGGTTGTGGTTACACAGCTGTTTACTCCAGGATAAATTCAGGTAAATGCCAAATGAAAGCTGTTTCGAACTTCCATTGCTTCAGCCCTTCCTTTCTGCCACCTCCCTTATGCCAAAAGCAGCATTTATTGAAGCATACACAAGCCAAGTGAGCAAACTGGATCATGCTCAAAACCCAGTGCTAGTCTTCAGGCAACTTTTTGACTCCAGCTACTGCACAGCAACACAAGCACTAATTCTGGCACAAGGGAGGGGCAGGATCAAGCAGTTAGACCAGGCAGGAGGAAAGTCAATACCTTCACAGCAGTAGTCTAATCTGAAGTTTAATTAAAGTGACAATATAATCACAACCTACAATACCATAAGGTGTGGGATCCTCACTCTGTTTTGCCTCTGAAACATAGTGAATTTGGTGCCTTGGAAGCACAGCACTGGAACCACTGGTTCCGGAGGAAGACAAAGTAAAGAAGTGCAACCTGACTTTCTTTGCTCCTGCATAGTGCTTCAGTAACTCCAGATGACACTACAAAGTGCTATCACCAGCCCAACAACAGGATGTTCTTAAACAGGTATTTCTTCTGCAACCTGCTCATGGTCTTTCAAGGACCATTAGGAAAAGACAAAAGAAACAGGAGCTTTGTAAAAGCAGGTTTGAGGGGATTATTAGTACAAGATGAGCATCTATTAAAAAAGCAGGTACTTCCCTAGTCTGAGTTAGCAAAGGCCTGTTGCAAAAATGAAAGTACAAACACTTATTAAAGAAATGTTTATCTTTTATAATGGGCTACAGAGATGAACTCTATAAATTAGATGCCACACACCAGTGATTAAATGATTCACTGAAATGAGCTCCACCCTACAAAATAAGAGATCTCAAAACAACCTGTATTTTTAAGACAGGCAAGGGTAACAGAATGCACTGAGGGGGGGAATTACTCTTAAAGATACTTTCTTATTGCCTTGTTTCCTACAGAACTTAATTTGATTCCTTACCAAAGCAATTTAAATACCTAAAACCACTACCAGAAAAACACCTGAAACCAGTTTCAAAACCAAAACCAAAGCAGTTTAAATACCTGAAACCTTGTAATAGGCAATTTTTGTTTCTGATGACACTACATTTGATGCCTACTGTCTTCTGGCACATTGAAGGCACAGACCTGCCTTTGGGACATCACACAGTTGCAAACCGCGACAGCAGCATACATCAGCACAAACAGGATATGCACAAGCTGCACCATCCTTTCAGGTGATGCATCCCACTCCTCTAGTTGCAGTTTCTCCTCTTTGCTGACCTCCATAAACAAGCAGACTGCAAAAAGGGCTTCATCTCCAGGGAATAGGAACAATCCAAGTCAGGATGAGGTAAAAAGCACAGCTGGACAGCTTCCCTTAAAAGCAGGTATGAAAACAGTGATGGACACTGGGAAACACTGAGCAGATCAAATGGGACTGCAACTGTTCTGAACAGTTTAAAGTGCCTTTGGGTGCAACTGCTCTTATAATCTCAATCCATACTCCAGAGGGAAATGGTTCTCTTGGCATCAATAACCATCTTATGCTGTGACTTCTTCACTATGGGAGACACAGAGACACAAAAGGTGCCTCTTCCACTGCACCCAGTGACAGACAAAGACCATCTGAGAATGGGTCAAGCTCCTACCAAATCTTCAAACAGAAGCACACAAACCCTATACCCATACCCCAGTGACACTCTATCAGCCTCAGCACAGCTTTCTCATCAGAACTGGCTGCTAACAGGACTTCCCTCAGGGCCTCTGCAGTCCTGCCTTCCTCTTATTTTTGGTTCAGATACTCTCCTGTCCCTATTCTGGTCCAAGTTAATTGCATTCATCTTTCAGCCTGACATGGCAGCAGTGACACCAAGTCTTAGAGTTTTACAAAGCAAGCCCAAGGTTCTTACAGTGCTCAGCATTTCTGTGTGGCTGTTAGAGGAAACATTAATGTTTGATGCTGTTAGAGGAAAAATTAGGCACTGTTAGAGGAAAATTTAAGTTTATAGACATCTACACAGCTTACTTTCAAAACATAAGGTAGGCACGGGCTGTTTTCACAGATTTACTGCTTACCCCAGGCAGTCCAGAAGAGCACAGACACTACCCTGTGCGTGGTACTTACAACATAAAACAACAGGAAAATACCACCCACCCCCCTGCACACCTCAGGCTGGGGAAAAAATCTAAGTCGAGAACCCACTTCTCCTCTCATACAAAGTTAATGAGAGATTATGTGAACAATTAGTCAAAGCTTGTCTTATCACAAACAGACTTCAGCTCGGGTGGTCTTAGAATATTTAATAGGGCTTGAGACATAGAACTAAACACAGAGAAACCCTGAGTACCGTAAATGGCAAAATGAAACTTTTGTCTCAGCATTTTCTAGTCTTAATCAGCATTTTGCTGGAGCAGACCATGAATATTTTAAAGGCAAATAAAGGATGTAATGAAATTTTGGAGACATCTGACCCACTAAAATATTTTTGAAAGCTAAGGCTCAAAATGACTGTATGTGTGTCAGTTAAGTGGGTCTCCTGATAACTCAGGAGAGGTCAGAAGTGAAGCTGACTATCTGCTAAATACAATAATACACACACTGCTTAGAAAACCCACATTCCTGAATATAGAAATCATACATACTTTAAAAGCTAGCAAAACAGCCACCATTTAAAGATATAAATAAATGAACTATGAAGGTGAAGGAGATTCTACCACCTGCAAGGCTTCAAATGATCAGGGATTTTTATTCCAGCAATTTTTGAACCATTTGGAACCCACAAAGATTATTCTAAGAAGTACATCAAGTTTGATTCCATGTAGTTAAACCTAAATTATGTAAAACCCATTATGAAATGATGAAATAAGAGTGTTTACATCACTTAATACAGCAGAAAGAGATAAACAGGATAAAAGAAAGAGGAAAGGGCTAAATCTGCTTATTCACCCTTAACCTTCTAGAAGTGCCATATAGATAATTTAAGATGCACTGGGCACTATTACCAATGCTTTAAGAGCAGGCCTCACTCTCAGAGAACACACAAACCCAATAAATACAAACTCTTGCTCTGAAGGAATTTAGTACACAAGCAGCATTTCTACTCAAAACTAAAAAAACAGAGAGCAATGCAACATTTTAAGTTCTAAACCTTCTTCTTGAACATGAGGACACTAACTGTCTCTTACTATTCACATGTAACACCTGGTGTATTATACATGGAGTTGAACTGCAGCCCAAGGTGATGTTACCACATTAAGCTAAGCAGGTACACTGTATTAGTGTCCCACATAGTCCCACATTCCTGCTGCTGCAGGGCTGTCCTACTTAACATTTCGATTACATACAGCCTGTGTTCTGGGCAGAAAAGTTAAAGTTTAGGAATAAACCTAACACATTTTTATATTACCATAATGCACTTTCTTAATGCAAAGAATAAAACCAATGCATTTGGTTTTTACTTCAAAACCAAACATATAACAGATCTATCAGCTGTGGTTTTACCTGGTTTAACTAGGAAGAATGCACTGTGAAGCATCAGTAAGGTAAATGAGGCTGGCATAGCTGTTTCTAAAAATGTTTGGCTATTTTTTTCCTCCAAGTGCTTTAGTTTTATGACTGACGTTATATCTAACAATTTTTGGTGACCTCAGAAAAGCCATTCTGCCTGCAGATCCATCTGGCTCCCAAGCTAGTTTGCCCAACAGCTTATTTTGCTTGCCTGCAGTTGGTGTATCTGCTTGACTTGTGCCCAGAGATGTTTGCATTCCAAGTGCCAATTTCTACGAGCTCTTGATGACTTTTCTCTTTATAGTTCTCCACGTAAGTGGGATTTAAAGGCCTTCAGATTACTAACTAAGAATAGAGACATGGCTAAAAATTAAAGTGGCTTCATGTTTTAAGTTAATGGAGTATAGCCATAGGATTCTTCAGATTTTAAAGCTGAACTGATATCACCGAAGGCCTGACCCAATGCTCCTGTTAACAGGAGATGCACATAACTCTGAACTCCAAGGAGCAGAAGATTATTCAAGCATAGAAAGTGATCCACAAATTCCTAACAGATCCTAAAGACACAACTTTATAACTAAAATTCCACTCAAAAAGATCTTTCCATTAACAGATCAAATCCAAATCTGTCGTAGCTGCATTTCTCATCTGACTGTATTGTATTTTGCTCAAAAATCAAGACCTTTGCTGAAATTTCATTTGTGACTGTTGAAACTCTGTTAGACAAAAGCTATGCAGCTACTTGAATGCATTTTAAAGTAATCTGGGAGAAATTACCAAGTCTCTCACCAGTTCTCCATAAAGAAAACTGTTATAAACTCCAAATCTGGTTTGCGATAGTCATGTCTAAGTGAATATTTAAGGGAAATTAACATCCACTAAGTTACATTTAAAGACAAAATCTTTCAAATCATTTCTGTCTGTATCTATAAATATAAATTAGTCTCATTTGCTTTTGAAAAAGACTAAAATCTGATTAAAATCTATCTTCCCCACTCCAGCACTGTACTGTGCACTAAAATCCTTTACAGGGGAACAACATTACCTTGATAGGTAACCAAAACATAGGCTAGAAGTTTAAAAGAAGGGAATAATATTCTGTTCTTTAAACAACAGAAGCAGTATTTGACATTTACATGATGCTCTCCTGAGGAAGCACAAACAGAGGGCCATTGCCTCCATAAGATATTAAAGTACTGGTCCTGGTCTGGTAGCAACAGAAATTCTAACATTTAGACAGAGCAGGATTTTGCTCCATTTCATCCATTTGAAGTGGACAATTTCAACACACTAAAGCATCCAGATGACTCATTTTTTAAGATTCTCATTGTACAGAGGAAGCACCTATAAAACCAGCCTTCAAGTACAGGATTCCTGAACATTACAGAAGACAAATTATCAAGAAGGTAGTTCTTACATAGCAGGTAGAACTGAACACTGGATCTCCAGTAAGTTGTTCTCATTTGAAAACAACTTAGAAATTTAAAAGCTTCTTCTATTTCCAAGTTTCAGAGAGCATAGCACCTGTAGGCCACACAACTTGGAATGCCCAGGAGATAAGTGTTAGGCACTTAGGGTTCTGGGCTGCTGTAAAACTGCTTCCCCATTCTTAATTGCAGAAAACTGCTTCCCCCATATTACTTAATTGCAGAATGGGCTACTTCTGTTTCTTGAGATATAGGACAAAATTTAGAATGAAGTGGAGAACTCATGAACATAGTGTTGTCCAAGCTGATTGCTGGAGCATTTATTACCAGCCCAAAGGTGTAAGTGGAGCTTTTGATGCCGCTGACCATCAGGCACTTCCACACTGCCAGGGGCTGGCCACAACTCCAAAGGACAAAGCACTGCTCTGAAAAGCTGCCATACTAGAACAAAAATGAAGCAATTTATGGAGAGAGCTCATGGCTATGGAGCAAGACTCCACAGGTTTAAAGACTGCCAAGTACTCATGTTTTCAGAAGCCCACAATAAAAGGATAGTCACTCGCTGTTGTGTGGGACATTAAGCAGCTCTAACACCTATGTCTCAAAAATTCACATCACATATCAAAGAGTTCCTATGTAGTTTTTCTCTGTTTATTTTTAAAGGAAAGATCAGGTAAGCAAGTTCTTCCTTCTATAAACAGTACAAACACCACCAGTGAGGCTCTACTTATTGGTAAAGAAAAAGCTGGCTGATTTCTCCTTGCTATGTAGGGCAGCGTGGATCCAGCTCTTTTACACACTACTGTCCGTTTACTATGACACATTGCCAACATTTACTGAAGAAATCTTGAAACAGAAGAGGGGGGAGGAGAGTAAAATAAATAAAGGAAACACAACTACTAAACTGTAACTCACCTCACCTGACCCTGAAGGGAGTTTACAGGACAAAGAAGAAAAACACTCATCACAACTCAAATAGTTTTCTTCCTGCTAGCTTTCAAAAGTCTACTGTAAGAAGATGGTTAGAATTTCTCACTATCAAACAAAGAAGACTAGAACAAGCATTCTTTTCCATAGAGTAGATCAGATAAGTGTTGTAGGGAAAGCAGGTAACAAACTGAAGCCTGACCTCCATAGTCAAAGGAGTGCAGGGCTGCGCCCTCACAAAGGCAACATGGAAAAAGAAGAATGAGGTTCCCCTGTCTGAATTGCCTCCTGGGAAGCACCCTCTCTCCACCTCTCTACTGATTCCCATAGTAATTCAAACTTTATTCCAGCAAAATTTCCATCAGAATTCTGTATTCACCAGTGTCTAAATCTACTGTGTCCATTACAATAAAGGGGGAAAGTTGAGGAAGACACTTTCCACATCAGTACCAGATTTTACAAGACTAAGCCTGAAAGGGGAAACAAGGAAAGCTCAGAAAATAATGGACCTAATTAAAACAAAAACACACCAAGAAAACCTACATACTGTGTGTCCCATCTTCCCTGACACACTGTCAGGTGCCTCAGCAATGTGTGTGCAGGGGAAAAGTTGCTTTAAAGAGCTTATACACTTTCTGGAGTTTCAGTAAGTCCAAACAAGCATCTTAAAAGTTAGCGCAGAAGTGAGAGCAATACTGAAAGAAATTGACTGTACTGGCCACAGACAGTAAAATTCACAGTCACTTGACTCACATCTTAAAAAAATAAGCCACTCATTTAATTCTATGGACAGAAAATGCTTCGCAAATTATAACTTCAGTGAACACTGATGTTTGCTGAGGATGAAGGCTGCATCCTCTCCCTACAACAGTACCAAATATGTATGTCTAAAATAGATAACAAGGCCAGATGAAACTTCAAACTGAAAGAACAGAGATTTAGATTAGACATTAGAAAGAAATTCTTCCCTGTGAGGGTGCTGAGGCGCTGGCACAGGGTGCCCAGAGAAGCTGTGGCTGCCCCATCCCTGGCAGATGTTCAAGGCCAGGTTGGACACAGGGGCTTGGAGCAACCTGCTCTAGCGGAAAGTGTCCCTGCCTGTGGCAGGAGGTTGGAACTGGATAAGCTTTAAGGCCCCTTCCAACCCAAACCATTCTATGAGATTTAGTGAAACCCCATCAAGGGTGTTCTTACCCTTTTATCCTTAATTTGTTCCCTCTTCAAGCCCAAAGCCCATCACAGTCTCCACAATAAAATAAGAAAAATCCCTCACAGTGGCTAGAGCAGGGAAGATAATGTTTCTTATAATACAAAAGGCAAACCCTAAAACAAGCTTTCCTAAGTACTGTACATGCATCTGGTCCTCTCGTGCTTCCTTAGAATGCCATCTCCTCTCTAAATCACTCCCATAAAGGCACATTTCCTATTTATTTATCCAGTATTCAGAACAAAGGACCCCTGGTCTGCCTATAAAGGCCAGGGCTGAACAGAGAACAATTTCAAATTGGCAGTACAGAAGCAGTGTGAGAAAACCACATTCACCTCAGCCCCTTTCAAAAATAAGCATAAAGACTTGAACTGAGAGAATTCACAAAGCACTATGAGGGTGTAACATGTAACCCAGATACTGGAAAACACCACCTCACACTGACTGCCCTCATCAGTCTTGCTCTTGGCATAGTACCATTAAATAAGATAATCTTTCCTAATACAAGTATTTTAGCCCACAGCTGTACTACATTCAGTAACTCCTAGTTCAAAAAGCACAATTTCAGGAAGAAGCTTATTTTCAAATCAAGTACCAGGCAACAGAGAACAAACAGCAAAGACAAGTTTTTGCCTGCATTCGAAGCATTAGTGCAGTGTCTTTCTCTCTTCTCCCTTTGGAAGTTCAACAGTTTTCAGAACAGCTGAAACAACTCCAATAGGGACTAAAGATCCATAAGGGTCCAGAAAGGGAATCAAATCCAAGAATCTGCTAACACTTGGAATAAATAAAAACATTGTTTCTGTGGCTCCGAGGTTCCACCGAGGCACACAGAATGGAGCAGAATGGGCTATTTTCATCTGTTTTCACTTATAAAAATTCATTAGCAGATCTAATCCTTTCTCCCAGCCTCCAACTAAGATGCCTTTAAGGGTGCTACACAAAACATCCTAAATCCCAGTCACCACAATCTGATGTTTCACTTGTCTTTCCTCCAAGTATAAAAGGGAAAAGGGAATAGCAGGCCTTGCAATAAATAGCCATGTGTGAGGTTATCCAGCAAGTCAAGACAGGCAGGAGCACCTAATAACCAGCTCTTCCCATCAGGATGGGATTTTGAAGGAAATACGGTGGTTTAACTGCCCATTCTCTAGCTACAATGTTGATTTTCAAGCAGAGCAGGCTATTTTGGAGTTGTGCCTTGGCTTACATGAAGATGAAAGATGTATCCAATGAGGCTCAATTAAAAAAGTTCTTCAGCTGCATCCAAACCTGGCTTAAATACAGCACAAACTCAAAAATTAACAAATCATGCCAAAAAAGCAGTGCTAAAGGAAAGGTAGCAGGGGTAGGGTGTGGAGGGTGTTTTGTTCTCTTTAATGATACCATTAAACGGTCACTTGCATTTCCTAAATTAAGTTACTATGGTGCGAACGTATATTTAGATGTGCAAAAATTAAGTTCACAGACCAGCAGTGAGGAGTCTAGGTGGAGTTACATTAAGAGAAGAATGGGGAATCCAAGTTCACATGCCAGTATGGGTTTAATCATTATTTAAGCATTACAAAAAGGTCTGAGAAAGCTTAGCAATATTTCTGTCATACGCAGGTGATTATAATACCAGTTTTGCAAGAGATTTCAGGGCAAAAGAGACAGCAGGGAGAGATGCATGCACTCTGCCTATCTACAATCATCTGTATAACATTCAACATTCACTTCAGCCAGTATATCTTGAGAATATGGGAGATGATAACTTAATGAGAAGTCATTATATTCACATTTTCCCACAAAATTTGGATGCAAATTAAATAAATACCAAAGATTAAAATAGTAAGCTCATGCAGATTTCTCAAGCAAACATTCACCTTTGAAACAGGTGCTGTTCACACTGATCAGAGGGTTCAAAAGTGTCTGATGATTCACAGAGGTTGTTAACTTACTCTTCCTGACATCCAGATAAACCAGTAGCTTTTGACAGGAAGAGTGACTACTTCAAACTGTCTAAGAAAGGAAACTATAAATAGTCAATTACAGGAGGAGGAGGCAGATCAGAGTGCATCAGTACAGGGTTTCATTATTAAAACCAAACTCTGGGAAGGTACAAAATTGTTTTTCCATGTATTTTAAGACTGCTTTATAAACAGTTGGCACAAATCAGTGCTTGCAGTTACATGTAAATTAGCATATCTTTATCATTCATGCCATATACTTAAAGAAGATAGGTGTTTAGTAATACATACAGTCAGGGATAAACAACTGGAACTGAAATTAAGCATCACCTGCCTTGAGTTACTTGTTACCACACATTCATATTGCACACTTTCTCCATTACTAACAGAACAACTGGCATCTTAATATGCCCTTGATGGACCTTGGGGAAAGGAGGGATAAGAAACTCCAGACAAAACTGGTATGAAGAAGGAAGTGACTTCATTATTTATTTCCAGCCCTAAAGTTCTCATGGTATTCATTAAGTACATCTACAACATACAGGAGTATCTTGCCTACCTTCTTATACAGAAGCATTTCAAAGTGCTCTTTCCTACCCTCAACTGTGCCCAGTTTCCCTTCTGCTCTCTAGCTTCCCTGTGCTTACTTTTGTCTCACCAAAACTCTGCCTTTCACCTTTACAGAATATGATGGAACATGTTTCGGGTACAATTTTCTGATAATGTGTTCAAAAAGCCTCTATAAAAATCCACCTTTACTCTGATTGACAAGCGTTCAAAAAGAACAGTCTCCCAGGATGAATTTATGCACATTACCAATCTTTTCATTACTCAGTTATGGTACCTGTAATAAATATAGCAACATTAATGCTTAAATCTATTCCTGACATCTTTTGAAGACTTAAATAACAAGTTTCCTTTGTCAGTCTAAATCACGTGTTTACATTTATTCAACTACATAAAACTATGGTTAAGTTACACCACCACTCTTAAACTCCCAATCTCCCTATCCATTACTTATGTATTTAGTGACAAGGTTAAAAGGAGTCCCACTCTGAACACACAGGATTTAGAATAACCTCAACTACCTCCACCTGCTCTAAGCTTTAAATAGAAGCAGAATTCAAAGGAGGTGATCCTGCCCCTCTACTCCACTCTTGTGAGACCTCACCTGGAGCACTGTGTGCAGTTATGATGTCCTCAACATAAAAAGGACATGGAGCTGTTGGAACAAGTCCAGAGGAGGCCACAAGGGTGATCAGGGACTGGAGCATCTCCCATACAAAGACAGGCTGGGAAAGTTGGGGCTGTTCAGCCTGGAGAAGAGAAGGCTGCGTGGAGACCTCATAGCAGCCTTCCAGTATCTGAAGGGGGCCTTTAGGGATGCTGGGGAGGGACTCTTCCTTAGGGACTGTAGTGACAGGACAAGGGGTAACAGGTTCAAACTTAAACAGGAGAGGTTTAGATTGGATCTAAGGAAGAAATTCTTTCCTGTTAGGGTGGTGAGGCACTGGAATGGGTTGCCAGGGAGGATGCTCCATCCCTGGCAGTGCTCAAGGCCAGGTTGGACAGACCCTTGGGTGGCATGGNCAAGGGGTAATCAAACTTAAACAGGAGAGGTTTAGATTGGATCTAAGGAAGAAATTCTTTCCTGTTAGGGTGGTGAGGCACTGGAATGGGTTGCCAGGGAGGATGCTCCATCCCTGGCAGTGCTCAAGGCCAGGTTGGACAGACCCTTGGGTGGCATGGTTTAGTGTGAGGTGTCCCTGCTTATAGCAGGAGGGTTGGAACTGGATGATTTTAAGGTCTTTTCCAACCCAAACTATTCTACGATTCTAATTCACTAGATTTGCGTGTTCATAATGAAGAGGTAAGCTCACTTTTATATCATGCATTTTTCCCATTATATTCTACAGCTTCAACTACTCTTCACAGTAAAGTATGTTAAACTTTTTCCCCCCTGAAAAATAAACACACAAGTATCCCTATGCTATCAACTGAGTACTTTTCCATACAACTCTTCATAAATCAGAATAACAAAGGGATCCACTTTATTCTTTCCATGTCAAGAGCAAATGCATTAGAATACTAGTCTAGATTTCACAAGACTGTTTTCTTGAAGATGCAATGGATTTCACTGCAACTACACTAAAAGGCCTTTTATTTTCCTTTCAAACACAGAAGGGAAACAGCCAGGCTATTACTTTAGGATACGATTATCACATCTTTACCATAAGGTCAAAAGACTATCCCTGGAAGCTGTCTGCCACATTTAAGGTGGAATGTTGTTCTAACTTTTCCAAGAAATGGGGAGAAGAACAGATGTAGAAATTTCTCTGCAATTACCATGATATTGCTAAAATGCATTTGTTTGCTGCCCACTTCTTTCTTTACATTGCTTCAGTCAAATAAACATGACTTCTTCCTTGTCACTGTTGTGGTACGTATGCTATGTTGACAGATTACAAGATCCTACTGTAACTTTTTAATTAGCTATGTACGGAAAGAAGTAGAAAAAAGGTATTACTTTGAGATCACATCTCTCCTGCTCTTTTACATTAGCCCTGCTCTACCTCAGTCTTTCCCTGGTGTCATGTAACTCCTACTCCACCTCCCTAAAGCAAAAAGAGTGCACACTGGTAAACTTCCTCATGGAAAAATTCAGGAGCACAATTTTTGTGCAAACATATTTAACCCAGACAAAAGAGGAACAGTGACAGGTCATTATAAAAGCCTACAAAACAGAATACTAAAGGAAGACACTCTCATAGAACACAAAGTGAAAGAAAGAGTGCCGAGTCCTAAGACTCTGGCTTTCTCTACAAAGTAACATGCAAACATAATAAAACTGCTGCACAGCAAAAGAATTAATTCATATTTACAACCCAAGCTTCAATTTGGCAATTAAAACTGTTTTGCAGACAGTGACTTTTGACTTCTCTTTAATGGAGAGTGGGGTGGGGAAAAAAGAGGAAACAAGTTTAAAAACCCCTTGTCCTGGGTTCAGCAATAGCAGTCAATTTTTCTCCTTCTTAGTAGCTGGTGCAGCTGTGTTTTGACTCAACCTGGGAACAAAACTGATAACAGCATGTTTTTAGTTGTTGCTAAGTAATGTTTATTCTGACCAAGGACNGCTGGTGCAGTTTTGACTCAACCTGGGAACAAAACTGATAACAGCATGTTTTTAGTTGTTGCTAAGTAATGTTTATTCTGACCAAGGACTTTGTGAGCCTCTTGCTCTGCCAGGGAGGAGGGGAGGCCGGGAGGAAGCAGGGACAGGACACCTGACCCAAACTGACCAAAGAGGTATTCCATACCATAGCACGTCATGCCCGGGATGTAACTGAGAGTTACCTGGAAGGGCTAGTTCTCTCTGAGGGTTGGAGGAGGTATTCGGTCAGTGCCGGTGCGGTGTCGTGAGTTACCTGTCAGTGTTTGGTGAGACACTGTATTCTTTTCCCTTGTTATTTCCTTTATCATTATTATAATTGGTGGTAGCAGTAGTGATTTGTGTTATACCTTAGTTATTAAACTGTTCTTATCTCAACCTGTGGGAGTTGCATTCTTTTGATTCTCCTCCCCATCCCTCTGGAAGCAGGGGAGAGCAAGAAAGGGGGGTTGAGTGAGTGAATAAGCTGCGTGGCTGGGTTTACACCACAACACCCCTGCATTCAAACTGCAGCACTCACATATATAGGAACAAGAATGTTAAACTGACATCACCTTATTGCCCCCAGATTACTAAAATAAGGTAAGCACAGCTTAGAACTCCACAGTAATAACAAAGAGATGAACGGAGGAAAATTACTGTCTGAAGGATTCATGTTTACTTGCCTTTAAATGCAAGTTATCTTCAAGCTTTCCTCTTTTTGTAGCTTTTCTTTCATAAGCTATCACACCCAGCATATGCTGTTTCATCAGCTCTCAGGTGAAACAAAGCAAAGCATTTATTTTCACCTCTTTCACATTTTCAAAAAGCATATGAATACACGACATACCTTCTACTATAAGAGTTGAACCCTGAATCAGCTAACAAATTCCTTTAGGTTTAAGCCTACACACTGCACAGCCTACTTGCTTTCCTTTATGTCCTTTGCCAGATCTCTTCAATTTCACAAACTTCCAAACAGAGCTGCCATTATTAATTCTCAGCAAGAAACCTAAGCCACACTGAATCACTGCAGCAACTGGCAGCAAGTGTCTGTGCTACTCTCACAATGCTTCAGAAACGGAGAGAAGTCCTAAAGCAGCTAAAGGCTTTTAGCTAACCTACCACTGGCTCGGTTCTTGCACAAGTCTTCATGCCACTTCACTAAATAAGAGAGCAAAGAAAAAGAGTTCATTAGGCTGACATAATATTGCAGGAGCCAGAAATACTGTGGTATTCTGCCTCTCAACATCAGGATATTAGCTCTACAACACTGTCAAGGAGTAGAGACAACCACACAGGCTGGAACTTCAGCTTTTAATGAAGTGTGAAAAACTAATCAAACAGTGACACTCATGCCTCCCGTCACTGTCCAGAGCAGAATTGGGCCCTCAGAGTTTATTTCTTGGATGCCAGATATTAAGACTACTTACTTGCCTCTAAACAAGAGTAGAGATAACACATTTTGTATTCTTCCTCCTCAGAAATGCGTTGCACAATGCAAAGCATTTATTTACTATGCAAAACCACACATTTCTCCATGCTGTGTGCAAATTAAGTTGTTGGATAATATTCTCCCCATAAAACAACTGATAAAAATTGTTTTTCCTAAAGAGAAATTAAAGTGAGAACAGGAGGAAAAAAGAGACTTTGCTGTAGTCTCTAAGATGCTGCTCAGCTCTGCACTGCTAAGCCACAGATGTCTGTACCAGAGAGACCTAAAAATAAGAGGCAATGAGCATTTCTCTGCATTGGGAAGTTGTAGGGCTTTTTTTCTAGAACTCACATTTGCCGTGACCAATGCATTTTAGCACCCATACTTCATTAATACCACTTTCATCTGGGACACCGGCAGCTCTGTGGTCCAGCAGTAGATACAGCAACATATTTAAACATCAAGAAAGAAGTTCACTGTTCTCCTGATAATCAAAACCAGAAATATATAATGAAAGAAGCTAGACTGTGACTTTGTATTGACTGTATTTGCTGTGTGGTAGAGGTGAAGTCAAAACCTTGTTTTCCAAAGTCTTCTGGAAACAGCCCATGTTCATGGCATAAACAAATGTGCTTTAGTTCACTGAGCTGTAATTTTCAGCAGAAAAGACAGTCGCATTTCTGGTGATGGGTAATTGACAATAATTGTTATTACACACTAACATAACCTTCAAGAGTTATGAATCCAAGTTTAAAAGTTACAGTAAGATACACTCATTTCTTACCTTCCCATCTTACCATCCCTGCTGATCATGTGAACTCATAGTCAATATGATTTGCTTTGTGGCATCAAGGCAAGCTAACTCTGAAATTACCATGGGCCTCCAGAGCTTATCAGAGATTTCTGAAGCCACTTGCTGTGAGACACAGCCACATGCAGAGCCTCATGCTGGTTTTAGAGAATAAATCATCTTCAAGAGAGACATGCCACCACATCAGCAAAACCTCCGTTTTTATTGAATTAGTAGTCTCATTAAAAAATCATTTTCTTTATTATCCTTACGTGTGCCTTCCTACACTCACTGTTCCACTACTAAAACACACTGTAATTGTTTAGCAAACAATTTGTAGATAAATGTTAATCACTGTCTGCCCATTTCCTTTGGAAAGGTAATTCTCAGAACACATGCAGATAACAACAGATGAATGCAGGTATCTACATGTGACACTGATGCATAACTCCTCCTCAAAGGTGTTATCTATTAACCTACTGGTTCTATTACTGACATAACAGCAATACAATTGACTCCTCAAGTCAGTTTAGTTTTGAAGGGCAGTTCTGTATGAGGATTTTTTGCATGTGTTACTGTTTTTTTAAAAACATGAGAACCAGTTCTGTGGATGTCTGTGTTGCTTATTTTCCTTCTAGTTACCCACAAGACACAATTTCAAGTTCCACAATCCTTCTATTAAGTATTCAGTTGTAATTATTACTTATACTTTAGATCTGTCAAAGAATTCCTACTAAACAGCAAATGTAAGACAACTGTAGTATAGTTTATCATGGTAAAAGCAAACTGATTTCCAAACGTCTACTATGCACCCATAACTGACATCAATTTAGTTGGTCTAGACACAAAGAAAAATTTCAACATCATCATCCAGACAGTGTGGACCAACTTTACCTAAACCAGAATGGTCTGGCTTAGAGTAAATTTCAAGATAATAATAAAGGAAGTGACAAAATTCATTCATTTTACCAGCTTTCTTAATGTAAAACATTAGTGTCAACACAAGAGAAATTGCTATAGCTTCCACTGATTACTCTAGTTGCTTGTTTGATAGAGTAGTAATAACTCAAATCAAATACAGATCAGAAGTGTCTGGCTGCTCATACTTATTTTTGCACTTAAAAATTTAGTAGCTCTCTTGCAAGCTGGGAAACGTGAAATCTTTGGAACAAGGTGTTAAAAATACATCTCTGTTTCCCTACCTGTTTCTCACTCAGAGCTGTGATTTTGGCTTGAAGTTCATGAAGCTGTTTCTTCAAATCAGCGTTCTGATTAGAAAGAAAAAATATCTGTGAGAAAGATATTCCATTTGTTAACAGAGTAGTAGCAGGAAGGTGGTTTGTTTTTTCTTTTTTGTGTTTGTAGTGTACAAAACAAACAAACTCAGCACCTCTGGATGTACAAGTACAGCCAATAATAAGATTCAAGAGGCTCAACAAAGCCTTGCTTGAGTCACTCAGTGCAATGATAACCAGAGGACTTTTCTAGCACTCAGAAACAACTCCGTTTGGAATGAAGATTTCATTAAAACATCCATTAGTGCTTACCATATTATAAAGCATGCCTGTACATTTCATCAAGCTAACAAACATTTCTCACTTAATTTGTAAAGATGTAATACAACAGTATTATTATACTGTTTACAGTAGCATGCTATGATGTATTACCTAAAGCATTCTCACTTATGCTACTTATACAAAGACATTATCATACATTTGACTGTGTAGACCAGCAGCAAACTTATCTATTAAATCTTACTTGACACATGTGTCAAATGAAGGCACACATTTCTTTATTTCTATGTACATTTATGCCTTAGACTGTATTTAAGAGAATTAGATTTGTATTAACACATCATTCATTTCAGCACTTTGCTTACAATAGCACTTTCTTAAGTTTAAGATATGAAAGCCATAAAAATCACCATAAAGATGCAGTCAGGAAACTATTTTAGCAGGATTATCTGTTTCTGACTAAAGCTAAAATATAAAAATGCGTCTTCAGTTTAAAGCCTGTGAAACTCTGCAGAAATGTGTCAGGGAAGCAAAATTCCCTGATTTCTTCTCTTTCCCCCCACTATTTTCGTTCTTATTTATGTTGTAAACTCTTTACACTAGATTACACAGGTTTTCTGTGCTGCACAGAAATACTAAAACATAGCTCCTGTCATTAGTATCTTAAAGGAACTTCATGCTCAGGACAAACTTCCCTATTTTTATATTCCTCCATATAATTTTGAAATGCATTACAGTCTCAGTTTGTAGACAGTGTTCTCCAATATACACACAATTCTAGCAAAACCAGATACTGACCAGTTTATCCTCCCTTCTTCTAGATTCCACTTAATAATTGGGGATTAAAATGCATTATGAGCATTGGAAGCAGGGACCAGATTTACTCTTCCTGAACTGAAAGCAAATTGCCCTGCAAGTTTATCATTAGCAGACTTTCCCAACAAGTAAGAGTAGCAGACCTTACCCAGGTGCCATCAGAATAAGGCAGATTTTCCAATACCACTCCCTGTTCATCCCCCCCAGTCAGGGGTCTAACTGCTTGACTGTTACAAAAAGCTGGTTTTGCACTCCACTGAGCTCAGAAAAACATATGCTCAAAAAATTACATGACATCCAGCATTGTATGGGGATGGAAACACGTCATAGCAAGCCTCAAGGGAGCTGCCTTTATTCCTCTACTCAGCATTTCAAACTGGTTAGAAAACTCCACAGAACTCATTCAGCACACTGGAGTGCTTAAGACAACCCAGTCTTGTCCCACAGCCACTAAGAAAGGGATGAATTCTGCTGTCTATGTATAATCTAGCTTCAGTAACTCAGAAGCATCTGAATTCCAAGTGCCCACTCTCTGGACACTACAGTACTTAAGCTGGATACCTAAAACAGGCAGTCTGAACACAGCCTTAAGCTACATGCTCTATTTGGACAAAATTTATTGGACAGAATATCCTATCTCTTCTTGTACAACCTCCTGATACTCAAAAAAATGAAGAAAGCAAATTCTAGTGCTGGAAGATTTTATGAAGAGCAATTTCCAATAGAATCAGAAGCCTACTGCATGTTTAAACTGCACCATAGTCTGCAAGAGTTACACTATTTAAACTATGAAGGAGTCAAAAGGCTCCATAAAGCTAAAAATACTGGTTTTGTTTTAACCTATCAGCAGTCATTCTAAACACTGTGATAGCAAGTAGAACATGATTGAGAAATATCTACAATTTTCAAGCTTCATGCACTGTTACTTCCTATATTTTTAAGGCTAAATAATGCAATAAAAAACTCAATAGTTACCTGCGGATCTTGCTTCATCTGGGCAACCAATTTCTAGAAAGAAAAAAGATGCAACAACACAATTTCATTATGGATCTTGTTTAAGAGTTGAAAATTCAGTATTTTTAAGAACTTTTGTAAAAGCAAACTATTCAGTGTACATCATTTCAACTACATGGCCTCGAATCCATCATTTCCAACCCATACTAATTAATATAGTGAGACTACTGCACTAAGCCACCACTTTTGCTGCTTTTCCTAAACAGCTCTTGAACAAGTGATGTCTTTTAAGGACCATTTAAGCCAGCTGGGTAAAATAATCTAATAGCTGTATCTCCTCTAGAACTGCTGCCTTCTTTGCTTGCAGTCACAAGAAACACAAATCACAAATAACTGCTGCAGGCACAAAAGCTGTTTGTATATTCAAGAGCAGAGTGTCTCAAGTACTAAGGGTCCGTCTGTGTGTTGGCTTGGCTGGTACCACATGGAAGACCCATGTTCCAAAGTATCTTTGCCACTTTTCTCCCTCAGAGAGAGATTGAGATCATTGTAGCATAGATGCCCTCCACATCCAAGGGAAAGCAAACAGATGGTTACCATTCACTATTCTTCCTCCTTCACTTCCTTCAGGCAGCTGCAGAAGAATGGTGTCTATTGCTAAGCGAGAAGAAAGTTACTAGGCTGTCACCACAGAAAACCAGGGTCCAGGATGAAAATGAAATGTGAACAAAAAATTCCCAGTTTCTTTTTTGGTTACAGCCACATTTATTCATCACATTGCTACGTCCCTTCCACATATGCAAAGAACCATGTAAAGTCTGTACTTTCCTCCCTATTTGCTCTTCAGAATCAAGAAAAGGAGTGCGAAACAGAAGGACAAAGCAAGAGAAACATGTTTCATTCCACCTGCACTGATACCACTCAGAATTCAGACTTTGACAACTAATTAAAGTTTATTGCATTTCACATCCTAAAAATGGTTTTAACTATAAGAAGTGTAACACAAAGATAATTCTGCATCAGACCACAGGTTTACCTGCTGAACTTTCTTAGCAAGCAGAGGCATCAGCATGATGCCTGTGGTGGACAAGCACGGAGTGTTATTTCCCATCTTTAGGGAATCTATATCTCTGATGTCTTTAAAGATTATGTCTTAGGTTTAACAGCTAGTAACACATCTCTTCTTCCATTAATCTGCCTTAATTACTTTCAGACTCAGGCAAATACTCAAGATTCTGTGACAGTAAGTTCCAAGTTAAAGTACAGGACCCTTATGTAAAAGGACCTCCTTTTCCTTTTGAATCTGTTTCTGATAATGTAAGTGTGCGGCCAAACAGAACTATGGAAAACCAGCCTTGACACAAGTCAGGAGGAGCTGGAAGTTGGACTCAATGATCCTTATGGGTCTCTCCCAGCTCAAGACATTCTATGAATCTATGACTGTTTCTCTATTCATCTTCCTCCTACACTTTTTTCCACACCACATATTTCCCCATCAGTTATTGCTCGTCACACACTGGAAGTCTCCTCATACAGGAATCAATCCAGTTCTGCGTTCACTCTTAGCACTCTTCCCTGCACTTCTCTAATTCATCTCTATCATCTGGAGACAAAGTTTAAAACTACAATGTTGAAGTACTCTGATACTGCAAGCACCAATAGCTACTTCACAGTCTGCTATTGCGGACGTAAAACCAAGGCTGCTTTTCCAAAGTGCATCATTTGGCATTTATCTACACTTAATATTATTGTTTTATCATGCTGCCATTCAGTGTCACACAGCTAAGGTGTTATATTAGCCTTTTGCTTGCATGCTTAGCTTGTTTTTCCTCAGTGCTTTCTACCAGATCAGAGTTTGAAGAGCAACAAATCTGTTAGTTTTGTACAAAGTGCTTGCACAAACTCAGTCATGAGACAGTACAGTGACTGTAAACTGTTCATCAAATATTGTTAAATCTAAGGATCACACAATACCACATCATCCAACCATAAGCAAATAAAAATATAATGCTCTTTTGCACCCCCGAACACAAATTAAATTTAAGGTATTTTAAAACGTAATGATCTTTTCAGAGAAGCAAAAGGATGTTTTAGGTTCTTGCCACACATCAGCTCAAAGAATCATCCATGAAACCCAACCCTTCTGTGAGAACAGCTAAATACAACTCCTTGAACACCTCTTGTGATCAAAGCTGTGAAGAGCAAATGGTTTCAAAATAACATTCACTAAGCCAGCACAGTAGCAGAATTGACTCCTTGTCCTGGCTTCTCAGGATAAGCAACAGCTTTGGCATGGAAAACACCTGAATATTCAAGTTGTGCTCTGACACAGCAAGTGACCTGGTCAGACTTCATTTACGAAGGATTCTTTGATCATTGAAATGAAGCAAAAAAAGGAGCTTTTTCTGAACAGCTCAACACCTCCTTTGGGTATTTTAAGATACACTTCACCAAAGTAGCAGTATAAAGCTCCAGGCAGAGTTCCAGAGGTGAACTGGAATAGGCAGGAATCAAGAAGCTATTCTACAAGTTAAAATACAGTCATACTGAGCATCCTTTCCACAGCTGTGTGAGCAGTCACAGGTGATGCACTGCATCAGGAAGCTGGGAGGCTTTGCTCACAGCACAGAGCTGAACTTTGTATGCTTACCATAGACACTCATCAACCACTTACAAGAGATGGCAAACTATGGCTGTATGAGTGTTGGCAAGCTTTTTTGGAGAGTCTTCAGAAAAAGAAACACTAGATAAGTAAAACGTAAGTAAGACAATTCTCCACAATCCTGAGCATTGTCAAGAGTGGAACTAGATGATCTTAAGGTCCTTTCCAACCCTAACTATTCTATGATTCTATATTGTATCTCTAAGTTACAAAATCCAAAGATGTACAATATAGCTCAAGCATTTAATGAGAAGATTTCTTTGTGTGTGTGTGTAACACCAGTTCAATTTCTATCAGTCGTCATTTAACAAGCAGAGTAGTAACCACTCCAGCACAGTTCAAGAGAAGTTTACTGAAGCACCCAACACGTTGCTGCATTATTTTCCACTGTAAACATTTCGACTTCCTTTTCTTAGCCTTGATTACCGGACTATACAGTATCTTGAAGAAAAAAAGACAGCCTTCTGCTATAATGACTTGTCTAGTTTCAGCAACTAGATCTAAATCTAATTAAAGTTGATCTCAGGGCAGAGCTCACTTTTAATGAGACTGGGCAAAGCTAAGACAAACAGGGTCAAACAACTTTGAAGTTGTTAAAAAAACTTAAAAAGTCCTTTTGGACATTTTCCAGTCTTCATCCCTGTTTGTCATAATCATCATGAACAGATGCTAATGATTACTGAAAACTCACAGTCTAAAAGTTTTTTGTTAAGCAAAAAGGGGAACAGACATACACACGAGGCAGATTCTGTTCTAGAAACCTAAGTATGACTAACATTTTGATCACCGTACAGCAGATAAGACTTAGAAAAAATACTGACTGGCCTTAACCATTTTAATGCCTGCAGCAAAATGCCCCAGGCAGTCTCTGAATTTCCTTACCTACATAATTTCATTGAAGTTTTGAATGCAAAGGCCTTGGAGTTTGGTAAGAGCAAAATACTTTGTAGTTCTGGAAATTTAGCTTTAGCTTTTTGAAGTTTTCCTCCCCAGCTGAAAGTTGTATTTTGTTAAAGTAGACATTGCTTCAGTTCCCTAATCTGCCCATTCAAGTTCTTGCACTATGTTCATCACTGCAGCAACTACTAAACGAGCCATCTAGAACACTTGTTTAGACAAGTCACCAGGTAATTTGGAAACCTTTTTCAACTGCTATATGACAGCTTACATCAATCAGCATAACCTAGCATATATTTCTTTTATCCACTGTGTAACAGTTGTGAACTTCAGATATCCAACAGAAACACCTGGATAACTGTCTTTGGAAAAGGCATCATTGATAAATTTATCCTCCACTTATGGCTGGAGGAGTTTTGTTCCAGGAATTAATAAGCATACATCATAGAATCATAGAATGGTTTAGGTCAGAAAGGACCTTAAGATCATCTTAAGGGTAAAAGGGGGTTCTAACCCCTCTTTTATAAGTTATGCTTTAGTAGTAGTAGTAGTAGTAATTCTCATATTGTAAAAGAATGGCAAACTGCAACTCTACTGTCATATAGTATTGGAGTAGCTACCAGTAAAAATACCCAAAAAGTAAAAATTTGAGGCCAAGCACTACATTTTGGTTAGCAAAACAACACAATTGCAAGTTTAGAAGGTACTAGAGTAGAAGACACTCCAGAGGAGGAGCACCAGATGAGACTATGCAGCACTATGCCATTTAGCTTCAAAGTCCCTCTACCATATTCTTCTGCTGCCAATTGAATGCTGAAGTTGGCTTCAGAACCTTCCAGACAGAAATTGCTGAATATGGAGTTTTCAGAATGTTTTTATCATTGGAGCAAAGTATTAAAAGTGAAAAAAAAAAAAAAAAAAAACAA
>NDXB01002668.1:36603-46954 GCA_002631895.1 Agapornis roseicollis
AAAAAAAAAAAAAAAAGCCCACCCACAGCCTGATACAGAGATATCTCACGTTCGCTAAAACTCAGCAGGTGGTGGGGTCAAAATGCAGAGTAGCTTCATGCTTATAACACAATTATTACTATAGCTGTAGTCCTATTACTTAGTGCTACCGTTAGTAGCAATACCATCAGCAACACTAATGCTGCTTGAAGTTGAAAGTCAAAAGCAGGAACAATACAAATTACCTGGTGAACCTGAATTTCCACTTTCAGAGCCTCCTGTAGAGTCTGCAGCTCCATTCTCTACCTTCTCCACTTTCTCTAAAAGTGTCTTTGCTGATTCCAGTGCCTTTAATTTCTGGTTTCCTCTTTAACACCAGTGCTCTAGAAAAATAAAAGGTTTTCTTTTGGTTAGTAAAGGGCAGAAGTCAAAAAGGAGGTAACAGAGCAAGAATTCAGTAGTGAACTATTTGGAACTGTAGCTTTCTAGCCTAAACACAAACAATCTTTCCAACACAAGAACTCTACAGGCTGCACAAAACGCCTGCCTTGGAGTCGTTTAGCCGAATTTGTTACTTCCCACATATCCCAAAGTTGACATACTTGTCCTTATCTTAGTTTGCAAGCAGCTATTTCCTACCAATATCCTACTGCAGCTGCATATTAAATTAGAAAAAAATTAACTACCGAGAAGGTTTTAAAAATCTGGGTAGATGAGAAAATTTTCTGGAGACTAAAATTCTGCAACCCCAACAGTGATGAATTGTTAAACAGAACGTACTGGATTAGCATACTTCCACGATACTACAGAGCTACTCTTAGATGGGATGGTGCGCATGCAATTTGACTGAACAACATTAGTATATTAATAACCCACTGCTCAAAGTTAGTGCTGAGTTAGTCACTTCTGTTGAAACCTATTTTGAAGGAACACAAGATCGATATAAAGCAGCAGAAGACTTTTTCAAAACCATTAATTTTGAAGTCTTTTTAATCCTGCAATTCTACTGGTAGAACTTGAGTACGAGTTTACCATCTTCATTTGTACTACAAACAAATTAATCCCTCCAACCTCTGACATACAAAAGCTTTATCAGCCATACTTCTAAAAGCCTTGGAAGTTGGACAAGAGATTTTTGCTCATAAATACATTAAATGTATCAGCTTCTGAAATAGGATTAAGACTCCCATATGCTCACACATCACAATGGAACTGGTGTAAAAACATCTATAAATACATACATATAAAAGCCATGAGAAAACATACTATAGCAATCTTTCCAGCCACTTTTCCATCCAGATACTACCCATTAAAGGATCGCTGAAGTGTTAAAATAGTTCATATTCTTTTAGTTTTTGAGAATTGCCCACAGTTATTGCACAGGTATTGTGGCCAACTCAGAGGCTTTCTTAATGGGCCTTCATTGTTTCCAAAAGGATATTGACAGTTTAGATTAGACATGGAAGCTGTAAAAGGAGAATAATTCTCATAAGTTAAAGACTTTTCACACTGTCTTACTGCAGTAAACTGAAGTGCTGGACAAGTTTGTGAACTCCTGAAAATGAAAGGGATAGAACAGGAGGGGGTATTTGCTTATTTAACTTAGTTGTTTCTCTTTCCAAACTGAAATATGTTACAAAAAGACAGGACTACAAAGGGGTTTAAAAAGCATTATATTTAAACTCATTCTCTGTCAGTGCTGTCTGCTGTTAAAGTTACTTATTTAAATAACAAAGGCTCGATCAGATTCTCTAGTCAACACATGAAATGACCTTCTGCAAGGGCCTCTCCCACATGTGACACAGATGAGCAAAACCAGCTGCCTTTGCAGCACTACTCTCTATAAAATTGTAATTTGTATCAAGGGATACATGGAAATTACATGTAGTTCCCTGTTCTATTACCACAAACACTAATGAGAAAACAGAATCCTGCATTATTACTTCCACTCACTGACAAGAACAACTATAGCCTGCATTAGAACCCTAGCACTGCAGTTTTGAACGAAACCATGCTTCAAAAAGACACGTGGGAGGCTGGCTAATGAAAACTGAACCCACTCCAGAGGGAAAAAGCCTTTTAGAAGCCTTGGAAATTCAAGTTTTGGGTAAAGATACAGATACATCTGGTTTCTTCAACAAATGAGAACAACTCATGATGAATAAATAGCTAGTACCCCTCTGTAACTCCCTAACTTTACAGTTTAGTTCAAAACAGCAGAAGAGAGCTATCCCAATACAAATTGGGAACACAAACAGTATCTGTAATTTTAATGCATGTGACTGTAAAGCTCACTACTAGTTCACGGGAAAAAAAATGACATGGTACTTCTGTAAAAGATCAAGCAACTACGATTAATGCACAACTTAATTTGACCGATAGGATTTGTAGTATTTAAGGTTCATAAAAACTAATCCAACCTGATTTCAGATACCTGGAACAGTCAGAAAGGTTTTTTCCTTTCCTTACTGAAAACTAGTTTTTAGGAGATTTAAGAAAAAAGTGGTGGTGCTTTGCAGAAGGAAGTGGATGCTCAGCCCAGCCATGTTCACAGGGGTGAAGACATGGACAACCGTAATTCATTTACAATTTTGTTCAAGTTTACTGATTTCTGAGCATGAAATATATACAGTTGTTATTCAATTATACCCCTTTAGAACTGAAACTCTCTGGAACATGCATTTGCAGCTTTCCTTCTTGAGGAATAACTATCCAAAGTTATCCGTGTGCAAAAATTCCCAAAAAGTACTTTAAACACTTATCCAATGTGATCGTTCCTTACCTCCAACAAATCCTAGGCTGTATTTTTCTCATTTATGTAATGTCTAGATATATCTGTGAGGGCAGCTGATCATATATTGTGATTATATAGCAATAAATACTGCTAGTATTCCCTTTGAAAGCAGGTATGTAACTACATAAGCAAGTAGTCACACAGATGGTGTGAGTGCAAAATTATTCTATATTTTGAACTTCTATTCTTTCAGACTTAACTTCAAGGAAAGATTTAAAAATTTAAGTCCTGTGACATTATAAACTACCTAGCATACCACATCCAAAAATGTATAAAGTCATCTCTGGATTAATCATAAAGCATACTGCATTTTCCACTTTATTCTCATGACAGTGGAAACAGTTCAATTAAAAAGCCTGTAGATGATTGAAATTGCATGGATGGGTTGGTCTGCAAACATCCTTCATCCCACTCGTTTTTAAAGGAAAAGATGCAAATACCTTGTTTGATGCTTGAAACATCTATTTCCAAGAGGAAAGCAGAGAACTGTGGAGCACCTGCATCCCTTGCACACCCAGACATACCTCCAGAAAGAACACTGAGAGAACAAGAGGGAAATTTGCCATTCCTTGAACTGACTGATTTCAACTTGGATTGACTTCTACTACTGGAGGCAGCAGCCCTTCATTTAGCTGTATCTAGCAAGTTTCTTGCTACCACTCATTTGTTATAAGGAATCTCTTATATCTTGTGTGGTTGCTTCACGACTTAAAAGTTCATACCCAGATAAGTACACCAATGCACTGCAGTTAAGATAGTAGGTATTTATATTATATACATATACCTATCTTCAGAGATTAAATCAAAACTTCACCTCTACAATAATCACTTAAGTGCACTAACACTTCTCTATTATCATCTCAATTAAATACAATCCACACCAGAACCTCTAAAATATCACAACAGTATTTAAGCTACAGCTATTTTGAAAACTACACTAGAAATACAGATGATGACAAGGTGTACAGATAGAAAAAACAAAAGAACCACCCAAAAGCCTTTAATGCCTTCTCTGTGCATGGAAAGACTCTGATTAACTTTGAATTTTAGACAGAACTCTTTCTGCACCAAAAATCCCTTCAAATAAATCTGTTTTTCACATTACACAGGGAAAAGCATGTATTTAAGGTTATTATTTTTGAGTAGATGATTTAAATATCCTCTGTACTTACAGAGCCTTGGGCCCAAATCTCAGCCCTGCACTGATTTTATTCATAGGACTGGGGTTTCCATCAGTAACATTTACTTCTTAAGTTTTATTTTCTGAATATAAGAACAGATAGGATTTCAGTTTCTGTAAACATCAAACTTTTCCAGGAATGGAGGCCAGCTCTTCCTATCATCTGTTCTTAGGTAAACCACCTTAGCCCTGTCAAGGATTACTTACCGGTTTCGAGGAAGTTATTCCCTTCAGCTCTCTACCTCCTCCTACAAAAGGTAAACAACAGTAAAAGATTATTACAATCAGCTTAACTACAGTTTGAAAGAGAGAAAAAGAAAATTCAAGCATTTGAAAGTTGGGGAAGGAGATGTTTGGGATTTAGGAGGGGGTTTTTTGTTTGGTCTTGGGGCATTTGGGCTTTGGCAGGGTTTTTTTAAGTGCTGAAACTAACAATAAAATGCCACTTGGAAGGAAAAGCCGTTTGACACAGCAAGGAAAGCCAAGGAGACCTACAATTCTAATCTGGATTAAAATACAAACTATTACTGTCACTAGGGGAAGAAGAGATTACAGGTACAAGCTTTTCTAGTACTGTGCAAGGCCTGTGTCCCCTTCCCCAGAGGGGAATACCTCCTCCCCATCACATTTAGCATCTAAATCACAAGCCCTGTCACTTGCCACATCTAAGTATGACAAGGTTACCCACCCCAGACACTTGGCCATAACCTCTGCTAGAGGCTATACCAAGACAACAAAGATGGTAGAGCAGGTGGTGTGTCAACAGTCACCAGAGCTCAAATCCCAGAGCACTAACGTAAACTGAAATCAATGGCAGTTTAAGCTAATACCCTAGGTCATGAACTGTGGAGGCTGAGAGGATACGCTGCCCGTTACACTGCCTGAGTCATGGGAAGAACAACCTTTAGCAGCAGAACAAGGTAGTATGTCTTAAATCATTCTCCTATGAATCATAAAGGACTTGTGAGTCAGAGTCCTAAAAAGATAGCTGAAATATAAATGATAACTCATTTGCTCAATTACTTTCCCTGATGCTAAAAAAAGCCTCCAAAATACTCCAATTTTCTAGTAAAATACTAGAATATTAGTGTATTTTAAGCTTCAACTCCACACCTAACAAGATCCTCACAGATATGTTTCTAGCCACACACAAGTCGTCACAGTGCTGAAGTTTCAGTCCCAGCCTTATAAATAGACACAGCAGTAGAAAGCCACATCATCATCATCTCTCACTCAGTGGAGACCAACACAAGTGGAGGAGTTCCCATTTCCTAACTAGCAGAACCAGGATGCTGATGAACACCAAGAACAGCAAAGAGAACAGGAAGCCTACTGCTGGGAGTGACTGAAGTTGTGTCACTCCCCCAGCCTCAAATCTTGTGTGTTTGGAACAACAAAATGTAACAGAAAATAAGTTGTTGAGTTAATTTTAAAGCAATTTCAAGTTAAATAGCATCAAACTGCTAACATAGTAGGTTAGACACTGGTGAGTATGAACTGTTTTGAGACTATATTCACATTAAGAGCTTTTGCTCTGGATGCTACAGAATTTGAACACTCCTCATTGTTGAAGGTGCTGAGGGTGTGATTCTCAAACGCTAATTGTTTCTTCAATATTAAAACCTTAGTTACCACCTCCACCTCCCACTATCAGTCAGTTATTTAACTGGCTTAAAAATCCATACAGGAAGCTCTTTCATCATGCAAGCACTGGACATCCCTCTTGAACAAACCACTACAACTGTATCTCCATGCTATTATTAATAACTGAAAAGGAATCTCACTGCTGTAGGTGACTAACTCTGGAAAGCTGAACAAGCCCGTGGGTACTACACATCTGCAAGTACAGCCTGAGAATAAAAGAGCATGATTTTTATTTTAAAAAGAAAATATCAATGCACTCATAGCACAAGTACACACATGAACTGGAGAGAAAATTGACACTTAAAAATAACAGCATGATTAACTGCTCCTTCCTTCCTTTTCCCCCCTTACATAAGGGCTCTCCTCCATAGCAGGATCCTACCTCCATCAAGGCTGAACTGTGCAGAATAAAGCTGCAGTTACCAACCTTCCAACTGCATTTAACCACTCTGAAGGGCTGCAACCCCAGGCTGGGAGCCCAGGGACTCACGAGGATGAAGTTAGGAACACCAGGAGTTTAATCATGACTGACCAAGTGATTTGCTGTGTTGCCTTGGAGAAGTCACTTAGAGGGGACCTAGACAGGGAACGGAAATACATTTGCATCCTCCTCTGCACATAATTTACTACAGGTTTTTTTCTTAAGCATTTAGAAAAGGTTAATGTTTGAAAGTCAAGCCTTTGGAAATACAAAATACTTTCATTCTATCCTTGTGCAAGTGTAGTTTTTTTACTGGCATCTCTGCCTCATTTAGCAGGGGGACAAGCTTAGAGAATCAAGTATCAGTTGAATAATTTCTTTTCATTCTGAGTTTCCAGTTTGCATGGCTTTTTTTGTTCAGTATCTAAGTGCTACCACAAAGAAAGAATTGGTTTCCTCATAAGCAGCACATGCACAACAGCCACGGGAAAAACTTGCGCCTGACACAGGCAAGTTTCTCAGATAGGGAACTGAGATAGAGGAATGAATAATAAACATACAAGACTGCAATTCCAAGCATCTTAAGACTTATGTTTTCTACTACTCTTAGTATTTATGGTAAAGACCAGCTTATGACCAATTAAATCTGTAGCTTTGCTTCTTGACTATTCTCTGCATTTGCAGCTACAGGGAACTAACCCAGAATAGCATTAATGAAAAAGATACCAGATAAAATCTGCTCTATAGGTTAAATGAGATTATTTGTTTGCAGCAAGAGTACATACACGAACTCACACTGCCTTTCTCACTCACTACAAAACACATTAGGAAGGTTAAGACCACACAGCTCACAATCATTCACATCAACACAGAAATCTAGAGCTTAGCATCCAGGGTTTAACAAAAACTCCAGCAAGTAGAAATGTATCAAAATCTCAGCTATTCATTTTACTGAGGTTGCCTTTAGAAGTCTCTAGAAGCACATGCTGTAAAAGCTGTGCAAGGCAGGAGTCTGCCTGGCTCACTCTCAGATTATTCTCAGTAGATTCTGCAACATTTGGGGGTTTGTAAAACCCTAGCTCTAGGAGACATATTTCTACATCCACTTCTGCTTCCCAAAACCTACGTAGGATTAGAAGAAAAGCCTGAGCAGTGCTTTCCTATGTTTACTGCAAGGTAAAAAAGCAATTAGAATTAGCATTAGCCAAATAAAATAGCAAAGTGTTCAAAACAAGTTTTCTTAGTGTGACTGACCACTGAGAATCTGATTAGCATTGAGAATCCTGTTACTGCTACTAAACAGGAAGGGTAGTTTGATACATACACACACTTGAAGTAATATTCTCTCCCCCACACACACACCCTAAAAAGGCTCTTGAACTTTTTCAGCTATTCTATATAATACCTGTAAGGAAAAACACACCAGTGTTACCAAAGCAATGATGTTCTGCAGATCAACTTCAAACTTGGTGTTGAAGTTTGTAAATAAGAAGTTACTCGCTTTGTGGGACTGTTACAAAAACAAAGACCTCAAACGTGAAACTGAGAACATCAGAAGAACAGGCATATGGTGGTTAAACATTTTCACATACAGAACCTGAAGGCTTAAGACTGTTCCAATGCTCAGTATCTGCATATTAAGATGTTTGGTTACATCACTCAGCTACCTATTCTTACATTCAAGTTACACAATAAAGCTTATGCTACTGTAACTAGAAACTTGCTTGGAAAAAGTGGGAGAAGTGACAAGTTACTTTTAGCCATTTTGTCAGCATTTTTCCTAACTCTAAAAGACAGCACACATTTACTGTTAGATCACGTACATATAAAGTTCCTGATTAAAGTTACATCTCGCATTACAATACTTCTGTCATTTTTACGCTTTGCCAATAGGACCTCAGTCTTCTTCAAGTGCAGATGTTTACCCAAGTAGTGGTGAACAGTAACTGAGTGAGCAAAGTGAAGCGTAATGTTCTTGTTTATATTTGCAGTACCAGAACTCGGATGAGAAAGGTTTAATACTGTGCACAGGCAATTGTGAGCCGAATACTCTTTCACATTTCAGAGCACTGCTTGCCAGCATTAAGGGTAAAGCATCAATTAAAAACTTAATTTATTTGGTGCAAAATACAGCACATACAGAAGGTATGAATAGTATTGTCCGGTCCTCTGTCTTCACATGTGAATTCCTCAAAGCAACAGCTCGTCTTCCTGTATTTGAAAGGCACCCTGCATATAGAGAGAACTCTAGGAAAACAAGTCATAACAGTTATTTCACTGTGATTTTGACATCAGAAATGACACAACTCCTATTCCACAACAGGACAGGATTTGTGCAGTCTCACAAAGACAGAGCAAGCACAGCCCAGACAGGTGATGTACAAGCTCTTTCAAATGATATTATTATAAGCTCACGTTCCAATGACCGTTGTTAGCAGAGCTGGTGCTGTCGTTTCCATGATTAAAAACAAGGTTCCCGCATGCCAGCACAGGGAGTATGACCTTGCCCATGTGCAGCAGCTGGGAGAACTCCCAGTCAGCCCAGTAACGTGTGCCAAGCAGGTGGTAAAGGGACAACAGGACTGCCCAAGAGAACGGAGTGTCTAGCCATGCCTTCCAGTTTGTCCATTTGCACAACTCCCTTTAACTTCCCCCCACAATCCCATGTTTGGCCTACTGGGAAGTTAGTATGAGGATGTTTTAAAATCTCAGCATCACCTCTCTCTCACCTTAGTACATTTAATGTACGTAGCTTTGCACTTTTTACTCACGCATCAACCCCTCTTGCTTTGAAGAGTATATTTCTCAAATCAGAGAAGCACTTCCTAAAGCCACTTTACACTTGAAAGGGAAAAGGTTGCATAATTTAACTCAACAAGGATTAACCATTTAAGCCATCTTTAAAATAAAACACTCCTCCTCCCACTCCTCACACACAGAACACCTTCTAGAGGAAGAGGAGAAAGGTGCTGCTGCAAAAATAACAAACCAACCAAAACAAAACCAACCACAAAACCCACCACAAATTCAGTTCCTTGCTTTTCTCTTTCCTTCTGTAAGATAAATAAGACATTCAGGGAAACTGTTTGGGGTTTTTTAGTAAGTAACAGCTAAACTAGAAAATCATAGTAAATCTGTTTCTCTAACATACGACTACCAGTAAGCCTGTCAGGAGTTCTTCCTGGCTTGATATTAGGGGTCCCATCTAACCCCTTTTGACATTCATAAAACCACCATCAGTAAAATTCCACTTTTTGCACCCAGAAACCATCATATGGGGATGTTTTAAAGCACTTGTTGTATTCAAAAGTTCTGGTACTGCAAATATAAACAAGAACATCACGCCTCACTTTGCTCACTGAGTTATTATTCACCAGTTCTTGGGTAAACACAAAAACACCTTCTATGCAGTGTGGTTAAATTCCTGCTCATGTCAAAAGCTGGATGACCTCAACTTGAATTTTAGTGGATTGCTTTGCTATTTGTAAGGACTGTTTACCTATACATACACTCAGAGGAAACCCCAGGCCAAATTATGTCTGTAAGTTAACGCCTTACTAACAGTGCAACAGCAAAGTGTCACATCTAAAGCAGGGAGCAAAGTAATTTCTTGCAAAAATGAAAAGATTTACATGATGGAAAGACATAAATCAGTCAAAGACAAAGTCTGGAGCTTTGTTCTACCACATAAAGTTGCTGAAAATGTGTTATTGGGTGGTTGTTTGGGGGGGTTGTGGGGGTTTTTAGAAAACAAAGTTTAACAATTGAACATCCAAAAACGTTCATTAATCTGGTATGTTTTAAATCAGGATTTCTTCTATTTAAATCATTTTAAATGTATTTTAAAAGTGTACATACAGCTGGGAGGGGGAAAAGGATGAAAAGCTTAATAAAAGGCAGGAGTTGTGTGCTCCTAGCTATACTAGCCCATTAGCCCACAAAACGAAATTATTTGGAGGAGGCTTTGTATTGTTTTGGGGTGATTTTTATTAACATACCTAGAAAAATCAGTTCATTAACCTATACTTAGGGTCCATTAACCTGTTCTTAAGGTGTGCTACAAATTGCTCATTGCAGCTACTAAGTCTTCTGCCTTTCTTTCCTAATTCAGAGACAAAAGAGTATTTGGGGAAAAGGAGAAAGAGAAGGAATTTTGAGGAAGATTGAAAACTACTTTATAGGAAACACACACAGTAGGATTCCTAGGAATTGATTTTAAAACTGAAGGTACAAGGAACAAGAAAAACTTAAGGAAAATTACTCCAGTAGTGATTAAAATATCCCCCTTCTCCCCCCCCCCCCCCCCCCACCCCCCCCCCCCAACCCCCCCCCC
>NDXB01002668.1:47054-60895 GCA_002631895.1 Agapornis roseicollis
CCCCCCCCCCCTTAAATTCCACTCCGAATGGAATGATCTCTGATTTCTTGTTTTATTCTTTTAAACACGAGGAGAAATTTCATCCTGAGTGCCACACTATTTTCACCCTTCTAGCAATCCACTTTTATCTTGGAAATAACTGGCTTGTGGGAACAACGTGTTAGTGAGGCAGAAGTGCCCTAAGAGTTTGGCAAGAAGTCCAGAGTACAAAAGGAGATGAGTAGCGCTGCAAGACTGCAGGCATGAAACGCAAAACGAGAGGGATCTCTGACTAGCACTGGGAGTGCTACTACACTTGTGGTGGGGAGAACTTCAACTATGTGAGCATCCCATGCTTGTTCAAACTGTTCCTTGAATTTTATTTACCAGAGACGCTAAGAACACAACCGGAAAAGCAGCCAACACCTCGACCACAAAACTGACATTCAAGGACAACTTCCATCTCTGGAGCAGGAAAGTGCTATTAACTCAATCTGCCAGCAGGGGGAAATGCCAAACAAGTGAAAAAAAGTTAGGAGAGCAAAACAGGAAAGATTAGGAATAAAATCAAACAAAACAAACCACCATCACCCCTCCACGCACACGTAAGGAAGGGAAAGGTTCTACTCCTGGGAGGGGAAGCAGGACAAGGGAAGTATACATGACTTTAAGCAACCAAGTATTTTGCATGTTTTTCCAGGCTTTAGAGAGAAAACAGTGAAAGTGCCAGTTCAAAATATAAGCAGGTAAGAACAGCACCAGCAAACACAAGCTTTTGGTTTCAGTGTTAGCACAGAGTGACAGTAAATCAAAGTTTTCTTAAATCTAACACTTAAATGAGAGCAAAGGATAGTGACTGCACAGCTGAGAGAGCCAAGGTGGAAGAATATGAATTTTTAAAGGACTATTCAACATGAACGTATGAACTAATTTAAAGGGAATATATATATTCTAGAAAATCATCCTGCATTACAAAAACCTTCCTATTACACTTATGCAGAATCCCACGAGTCTGCAGTTTCTTGCTGAAGAGATTTCAGAACAGCATTGGTGCCATTAGACACCCAGTTTCACTCCTATCTTAAAAATATTATGTCTACACCACTTCCATGCTTACAAAGTAGAATGAAAACTAATTAAAGGTGTATAAGAGTTAATGGAACAAATAAGCATTAAAAGTTCTTTGATGAAGGGCAACTTGCATGCAACAGGCAGGAAACAGACACAGTTATATGATGCATTTTAAAATTAAGAAATAGAAGACTAATGTGAATATTTGTTGAACAACGAAATTTAACATGCATTTACAATTGAAAATAACAATAAATACAGACAAGCCCTGCAATCACAAGGACTTCATGTTTAAAGCATCACAAGGAGTAATGAGATTTTCAGTGACAGATTTAGAGATGAGTGACACAAGTTTCTACTGATGTTACCTTTGCACAAATAGCAGGCATTTGCTAGATACACACATAACAATAAGCCAACAGTTAAAAATGCAGGCAGACTGTGGTTAGTGATTCTATGATGGGTACCTTACAACAGGCAGTCACTTCCATATTTATAAAGCTCTTCCCACATCAGATGCAGCACCTTCAGTAAAGCTCTTCTCTCAGAGTAGCCACAAAACCTGCCGAGTTCTTCCAGCATGCACAAGGGAAGATTAGGCTAACAGTACATCAAGAGGTTTAACTAAATCCCAGCTCTGCACAGTTTATAGTTCTGCCTCCCTTTCTTCATGTAATTCATACTGCAGCTGGGACACTCCCACAGGCAGCTAATCTATCTAACCAAGGCTCTCTCCTTTATCTTCTCCTCCAGCTGCAAGGTCCTACCACCAGCAGTCCCCATTCTTCTTATGGGGGAGCAGTGGGCGAGTCCACAGAAAGTTGAAGTGATTCACAGATAGGTCTGAAGAGTACCAACCAATAGCTTAAGCAGTGAAAGCACTGTGAGAGCGGAATAGAGACCTTCCTTCAGCAGTCAAGTTCTAGTGTGCAATACCAGGTAGGAGGACTTAGCACTTTGCTGCTTTCAGTTTTAACTAAAGCAGTCATCAGGGAGTTGTCTTTTACTTTCCCCACCTGGTCAGAAGTTTGGCTCAAGGGTTATGCTTTCAGTGATCCAGTCACAGGGACACATTCTTTTTCTTTTGAGACTGGGAGACCTACAGAACCAATGAGGAAAGAAAAAAAAAGAGGCATCCAAGTTTGCCAGGCATCTGAATTCTCTGTGCGCTGCTGGTTACTCAGGCAGAATAGAAATCACTATTTTCTGCTTATCTTCATTACGGCACAGGGATAAGAGTTCTTTACTTGTTGACTGTATTGTTCAAGAAGAGACTGCGTAAAACAGTTAAGGAGAGAAATCATCATTTAAGATGTACTTTAAACACTAAAATCAAGTCAACCAGTGCTGGTTTTGCTATGGGTCAAATCTCATGTCAATATACTGGAACAAGCACTGGTCCAACACTTCCTCTTTGGCACAGTTCTTCTATTAAACTGGCCCCTTCAATTTCATTATTTTAGCAGATGCATAAAAAAAAAAAAAAAAAAAAAATTTTAAAAATAAAAAAAAAAAAAAAAAAAAAAAANCAATATACTGGAACAAGCACTGGTCCAACACTTCCTCTTTGGCACAGTTCTTCTATTAAACTGGCCCCTTCAATTTCATTATTTTAGCAAATGCAAAAAAAAAAAAAAAAAAAACACATTTTTACATATATAAAAAACAGCAGCATAAACTTGAAAATTAGCTGCTAATGTACATCTTTGTGTTCTGTATTTTATGATATTGAAACATACTTAAAAGAATCCAGGAGTTCATTTTATCTATTGTAGAACTTCTGCTGTAACTTGAAGCGAGACGGCTCAAACTGAGACACTATAAGTAAATCCTTGCCTTTACAACACTACAGATCACTGGCTCCAATGTGTCACTGCCTTCTCTCTCAATAATTGTCAGAAGCCAACATGAAAATGATTTGTTAGGGAACAGATGTTCACATGACAAAAGTATCAAAGAACAATCGTTTGTTTCTTAATCCCTCTTCAGATTTTAAGAATGAGATGAAAAAGGTAAAAGCTTCTCACCTGCTAGAAGTGATTTATTTTATTTTTCCTAGACAGAATACTGACACTTTAATTTCAAACAGTTCTATACAAAATAAACCTCAGACTTCTGCTGATTCAGCTGGGTGCTTGGAACCCTATGAAAGGTGGCCAGGACCCTCTGCTGCTACCAGAAAGGTATCATAATTTCCTCTGCTCTTGAATAAATGCAACACGCGTTCTAAGTACAACATTTACTAGAAAACATTCTTCCTTTGAATTTGATTTGCTTTTTATTCAAGCTTATTTTATTTCCTCAGCTATTATTTCATTACGGTATGTTGGCATTTTGGCATCCCCGATCTACAGAGCAGAGAGACCCACAAAAAAAGAAATACAGACCAGCTTAAGAGCCTCTAACAATAAGAACAGTCTGCTCTCGGTAGAGATTAAATTAATAAAATAAACAGCATTAGGCTTTTCACAAGTTCCTAGTTTTGTGGACTGCTAAATTATGATACAGCACTTAGCGGCATCAACATGTTTTACAAGTAGTCTAAATAAAAAGGCAGTAAACAGAATTAGGCAAAACACGCTTGTATCAAACTCAGAACTAGACAGAATATCGAGAGCTCCTTTCTCTCCTCCTCCATCCCAAAATAAAAGCGTGAGTGAGAAGGGATTTCATTACATTCTCAGAGCTGTTAGAAGGGAAGTCAGGCCCAGCCCCTGGCATCTCACATGCAGGCTGCACACACTCCCAGGCACGTCACGCTTCTGAGCTATCTGCCTTCCCAAGGCCTCCAACGCAGCCGTCGCTAGGCCTAAATCAGGTAGGCTGCGTGCAGTGCTGCTGCAGAGGAGCCCGAGTCCACCCCTTCTCCCTTCACATTTAAACGACCAGATCTGCTTTTCCTCTCTGCTCCCTTCAGTGTCTGTGTTTTAAGACAGGGAATCACAATTTGTTGTGCAAGATGTAGCGAAGAAGCTAAAAATTAGGGCTACATCAGCTTCCCTGCAGCTTCTGAGCTATCGTCAGCTGTTGGGTTTTGTTCCTTGAATGCAACAGGACTTAGGCTGCAGCACTGCTGTCACAGCATACCACCAAGGGCAAAAAAATCCCTTTCCTCACTTGCTTCCTGCTGGGCTCTGAACATTCACATCTCCCCATTCTCTCAACATATACCCACATCCAACACTGGTTCAGTATTCACCCATTTCTCCCTCTTTCAACACCAATTCCTGTTTATTTTCATACAAAGCTATTAAATAAAAGTGGTGGCCCAAGTACCTCAAGTGTTCTCTTACAGAGAACTTTATTTCTCTGCCAGGTTAATCCCAATCCAACAACTACTCTGAGCCTTCTACTTCATCTAATTCATCATTCTTCTGTTGTTAGGATTCCTAATCTACCTTGGCACTTTGAAACACCCAGGTTCAAGAGAAGTAAAAACAAATAAAGGAGTTCTGTCTCTATATAGCATGAACTTTCTCATCCAGGCAAGAACGGAGCACTGCAATAAAACCCACAGTTTCTAATAGCTTTACCCTGAATGACATTTTGGGTAAAGCACTTGATGCAACATGGTCTCATGAGACTGACACAAAACTACCGGGGAAACACAACAGCATGAACTAAGGTAGAGATGAAGCCTCAACATTCATCTCACCAGGCTAACCAAAAAGGGATAGCATTCTGGAGGTCAACCATATACCAAAATACTGCATAAAAACACACACACAAGGCTTCAAAGAACACTGAGACTCAGAGGCAAATACAGAAATACACACTTTATCTGAATACTGGAGGCAAAAATGGTTTTATTGCACTTTTTCTTCAAAGAATTAAAGAATCCACACCAAAAAACGGAAATCCAAACCCAATCTGCCCTCCTCCCAATATCATCACAGATTGTTCCTTCCAGGGAAGGCTCCACAGGAATAAAAGCCTTCCCAGACAATCCGGAGTACCTGAAGATTTTCTTTTCTTTAATACGTACATAATTATTTGAACACTGATTTGATGAACATATCGCAATGGGAACTGTGACAACACTTGATATGTGAGACGTTTATGATGGAGTCCTAAGGAACTCAGTATTAGACAACAACCAACACAAAAGAGATGGACAAGTGAGAACAGCTGTACATACAAGTTTGCTCATGCACCTCGGAAAGACCTGCTTTCTCTTTTCCATTACAGGTTTGTTTTCTGACCTCAAAATCCAAGCAGCCGTTTCCCCCTCTCTGTTCTGCACAATAGACCTGAACTGAATTACAAGGTTTATTTCAGCCCCTTATTTTCCAAGAAACACCTGCCCTAGAAGGAAGGAAAAGCAGAACACCACCACCCTGCACACCCTCTGCTGCAAGAAAACATATATCCTGCACCAGACAGGAACTGAGTCTCCAAAACAACACAAGCTTTCTAAGGAATTCTAAAACAAGAGGCATTTAATGTCTCAGGTGTCACTGCTAGTGAATAATAGTCCCTATTGCCATTTTAATCTGTGCTAAATAGCGTATTTTCAAACCACCTATTGGAGAAACATTAAGAATTCCGATTATTTCAGCCCTATTTTCTCAAGTTGCATTAACAAGCACATAATATCTGGCACAGGTTTGGGGGAGGGGGGGGAAGTGGCTTTTATATCTACCTTTCATACATACTACAGGCTTCAGCCCTGGCAGAAGGCAGAATGATAGGTTATTTCTTTCTGAAGAGGACAGGATGGTTGGTTAGCAAACAGACCAAAGGCCCTTGGATCAGCAGTAGCATGTGTTGCCGGTTTCAGAACCAGTTCATCTGAATAGCCTCTATCAAGTCACTTAAACCATTTCATCTTCCAAACACAAGCACACAATAATGACAAACTGGTTTATAACAATGCAAATATTCATTTCTTGGCTTTGTATGTGCTAGAAGTGTCTGAATAAAGTTCACCAATACACATAACAATGGTTTGCCCAGGTAGAGGCAAAGAACCAAAGCAAACTTCAGCTGATTCAGTTATATGTGCTACAAAACCAAAACACATTCATTCATAAACATCTTTGTCAGGCCTACTATTTCTAAAGTCTGCATAAAAGGTCTTACACAAGCAGTCAAGATGACATCAATTTTTATGAATTAAACTTTTAGCAGTTATTAACTTCCTGCTGCAGTCACACAAGTACACTACAGACTGTTCAAATTCCACAACAGATTAATACTAACCTACCAAAAACACATTTTTTCCACAACTTGCAAAGCATCACAAGATGCACCCACACAAGAGCACAAGCTGCTAAGAGCTGCTGAATATAATAATGTAAAATTATCCTTTAAATTCCCAAATGTACAAATAGCAAGGAAGTGGAAAGGGGGATGGTTCCCCCAACAATAATCTAAACCATCCAGATATCAGTGTCTACAATCCGTACACAACAAGCAAAGCTGAAGAATGCAATTCCTACAGTGGGTAAATTGTCACAGTCTGCATGTCACATCTGCAAGTTCATACATGACTCATTAGTCCTCTTGTCCTTCAGGCTAGAAATCTTCTGGACAGAAGTGTCTGTCGCAGCCCTTCTTCCTACCCCTCAGATATGATAAGAGCAAACACATGTACTCCTCTGTCAGTCTAATTATTTAATCCCCTATCAATACTTTGAGCAGCAAGGGAAAGGTAAATTCACATGTAGAAACATAACCACCAAAATAAGCAGTATTTTATAGCAATATTTCTGCTCTGAAAAGTGTCTGTTCCCACTTATCTAAAAATTCAACTAGTTAATATAAGCTCTCCCCAAAGAAAGCTGAGATGTTCTAGTTAAAGAAGGATAAACCCAATGAAAGTTAACACCTGCCCTTTGCCTCTAGAACTGTCTTAAAACTCGTCATAATATCCCTCACTGAGATCAAAGCTGAGTGAGTGGACCAGATTTTGGGTTTTAAACCAGAGTTTTAAATAAAACAGATGAAAATCCTACTAAGATGACAAAAAGAGATAGGCAGTGGGTTCTTGGTATTTATTAAAAACAATAAACTTACAACTGGTCGTTACAAAAACATGACAAACTTGATATAATTCATGGTACTAAGCTAACACTGGCCATTGAAATCATCATTAAAAACAAAACAAACCCAAACCCCCGCATTTCTGAAGAACATTCTCTTCTGAGCATTCATACTGAAGATTGCGATCTTAATGAAATGAAGCTTTTGGACATCTAACTTCAAATCAAAAGAAAAGGGACATTGGAATATACACATGTGGAAGAGCAAAAGGGTCATACACCACGTTGCATCAATAAACTAACAGGAAGGTGAACCCATTTGTACACCTCACACCAACTTAAGAGTCAAATCCAGGAGAGAACCTCCCCCTTCTTAAGAATATATTAAAAGGCTGAAAATAAATAAAATGCTAAATAGACAAAAAGCAGGGATTCATACAAAGGATGAGGGTTGAGTCTCTGAACATACTTTTAACTGATCTGGCAAAAAAGGAGTTTGCAGACATGATGATGCTTTGCATTATTGCAGACAGTTAAAATTAAAGCAAACTTCAAAGAGTTGGAGGGGATCTGATAATACCGAATGATTTTCATTTGTCATTTTATTGTCCTGTGTCGACAAGTGCAAAGTAACACACTCAGAGGCAGAAATAGCTCTCGCTATAAATACACAACGATGAGTCTAAACTAGGCATTACTACTTACGAAAAAGACTGAGATTATTGCAAGCAAACAGTTTAACTCCCAGCAGCAGGAAAAGTCTCACAAGGTATCAGAACCAGAAAAACAGGGAACATTGTGCTGTGATGCATGCTGCATGTAATTCTGGCTGCTCCACCTCAAACAGAGGAGAGCTAGAAACGGTACGGAGAGGAATGACAACTAGGGAGCATGTTTAAACCAAATGAAACTGGTTTTCTCCCATCAACCCACCATGTTCACAGGAAATGCAGTTAAACTGCATGGAACTTGCTGCTCTGGAACGCTATGGAAGCCACAGATAGAAATGGAGTTCAAAAAGGCAGCAAACAAATTCACCTATAAATAGTTTGATGTTGCTATTCACAGTGCAATAGCCCAAATGTAGCTTCCATCTCAGGCAGCAGCTAAACAAGTGTCCATCAGAAATTTACTGTTAATATTTCAGCCGCTGACAGAATTCACCCATTCCTACGCCATTCAGTCAGCTGCTGCTGCTGGCCACTGATAAAGGCAAGATGCTGGATTAGATGGACATTTGGTCCAGCACAGTATGCTAGTTCTTACATTTAATCACACTGAGCAGCTATACCAGTATATGCCTTGGGTTGTTCTGGAGGTTGGTTCTTCTGGTAAATAAACCAGGCTATAATTCAAGCATGTAATGTTAAAAGCAGGAATTGTAACTTGTGAAGCAGAAACCAAACTGGTTTGTGCTTATTGTGTAATGTAACACAACACTGGAATAAAGACACAATCAAATATTCAAGGGTACAGATTTTCTTTTACATAACCCATCAAACTGCTGAAAAATTCTTCTATAAGCCCCTCACTAATCACAATTTCAACCAAGGCAGATTCAGGCAACTAGTCTCTCCTAACAGAGAAAGACCCAGAAAGTTGGAAAGCAGCATTAAACATAAGCCATGGATGTTTGCAGGAAAAACTGCCAAGACCCATTTAAGATTGGCAACAACTTGGCTTCCTCCCAGCTGACCAGAGGAAAGATCTCCTGAACCAATGGATTCAAAGGGAATATGTAGATGAATGCCTGACTTCTCTCCAAGAAATCTCATCTAGCCAAAGTCATCAGGTCCTGTCTGACCCTGGAGCAGTACTGGATGCTCTCCTTTTTAATAAGGAAGCCTAGCTGAAGTACTACTGTCGCAGAAAATGCATAACCTCAAGCTGAGGCCCAGGACAAACACTGAACAGCATTCTGCTAGGAAGTACTGCTAATCCTGCTCGGAAGCACTGCCTGAACAATTTGGTGAGTGTCTGCTTTCTCATTACTGTCAGCTTCCTTCTCCCTGACAGATGAGTTTTTTGAAGATAGCCAAGCTGAAAGCCATGTAGGATAAACAAGCAGGTCTCAATCTGTAAGAAACACAGAAGTTTCATTTTCTAGAGCCCAAGTTACAACAGGTCTGGAAAACAAAACAAGTGACCAGTATACATACACCACCTTGCAGTACTGCTGTAGGCAGTCAGATGAAGACAGATGCACCCAGTAAGCTTATCATTTTTATCAGGAACAAGCAAGTATCAAGGATTAAAATATATATAAAAAAGCAGAAGCTCTGTGATCAGCTTCATGAGACACAGACACTGCCTCAAAGCTATTATTGCCCAGCTACTCTGGTAAGGAAGCTGACCATGACCTGGTTTACATGAGAAATCTTTTAAGCCACACAAAAAGACAACAAAGTAAGGATATCAGGGTGAGCTAACATTTCGCTTTCATTTCATGTAAGGGCTAGTATCAGGTTGGTTTAGAGTTCTTTCAGTTTGTTTTGAGGGGAAGGTTTGTTATCTAGGTCAGTAAAACCTTGAAACTGGTGCTGCAGCAACAGCAGCTGAACACCCTCTCTATCCTGAGGATCACTTGTACAAACTACACCTGCAACAAACAGCACAACAAACTAAGGAGTCAAAGAAAGTTTATTTGTAGTTGGGAACTTCAGATTTGCTACATGTCTTCTCACACCACAGGCTTAATGTTTCAGCTTGAATTTGTTTGTAACCCCAGGAGAACCAAAAGAAGATTTACTCATAACGTGTGTGTGTAGTGAGTATATTCATGCTTCAGTGCTTCTGATGATTATCCATGGGGCAACATGTCTCTGTTCTCCATCCCATTAATAAAAGCCCACCATAGGTGCAGAGTTTGTCTTCCAGATATGTAACTTGCTAAGTTTTCTTCTTAAGTGCCCCATCTCTCACAGAGAGCAAAGTCTAGTACTAAGCAAGGTATAAAGACCTCTGAGCAGTACCAAGAAGCCTCTCAAATCTCACACATTTTTTGCTCACAATAAAGCACAAATGCTTATCCTCTTGTTCTCCTACTAAGTTCAAGGGGAGTTTCTGCCCTCCCTCTTATCTGCTGATACTTCTTCAACTATTAGACAGGAAAAATCAATTGATTTTAATATAGTCCAAAATACAGGCAATGATTTTGAGCCATCTTTTTTTCCTCACACGTTATGCTGCATGGAGACAGAGGAAGAACTGGGCAGCTGTATGGATACAGCCTATGGCAGGAGGGTTGGAACTAGATGATCTTAAGGTCCTTTCCAACCCTAACTATTCTATGATTCTATGCCTCTATATAGTTTATGCCCATTTGCCTGCAATTCCAAGCTACTGGTCTTAGTGATGATGCAGGCTGACCCCTCAGGTACAACAAAGTTCCCACACTGGATTTCTTCACATTTCCATGACACTTGCATTTAAAGCAGAACTGCTTCCTTCGGCAACATTGAGAACAAGAATGGAAAGTCTTCGCTCTGAAAAAATGCAGTGCCAGCCAATCTGTGAATCTCAGGACTTTAATGTCAAGGCAATATACCTGAGAATTATGTTATCTATCATCCACACTCATTATTGCAGAATCATTTCATTAAGCAGTGATGTAAGTGGGACTAGCTGCACGTGATCAGAAGCATGCCAGTCACTGAAGTGTTAACACCAGAAGATACTCCACAAAGTTTCGTTACACCCATCTATAAATTAAGAGATCACCAAAACTAGAAGCCTGCATTACAGAAATCACATTGTGGAGTAAGAGACGCAGTTGTTACTAAAGTTGCCTTGTATTTGGCCTTGAAGCTGTCTCCACAGTTACATAGTTGAGATGTCACAGCATAAAAACACTTCAGTAAAAGAGACTGCTCTAAACCAGCTTACTGTGGAAAGTCAATCAAGACTTATGTAGAAGCAGTCTCAAAACAGGAACTCTAATGAGACATTAGGGGGGCATATGCCGAGGTTCCTGAGCTCTGCAAATACTCTAAGACACCAGCAGACACCTCAAACAGTGCCATTAAGGGTTGTAATTTGAGATACTGGAGACCAAGAGACATGCATTTAAAAGATCATAATTCAACATCCCACCAGAACCCAGAAGCCTGATGCTATGGGTAGTTACAGAATCAACCACATAAAGTTCTAAGCAGACTCACACTTTTAAGTGCTCTATTTACAGCTGACAGCGAGCAGAAAGGGAACTATACCTTTTATGTCTGCACTGGAATATACAGTCCTTATTAAGCAGCACCAGAAGAGGTAGTGGAAGCAACGCTGGATCCAGCCAACTGGGACAGATGCAGAAATTTGGGTATTGCTGACTCTGCTGATTTTCCACTTGGAAACGGTGTTTGTCCAAATAATATGGAATGAGATACCTGCCACTGAACAGTACTCACTTGGGAGACCTGGAGAATTCTGCCCCCATAAGCAGTACACAGAACAGTTTTAACACGTAGGCAAGAGTTCAGCACTGACACTAGTTACTCAGTGTTCAGCCTGCTGCACATCAAAACAGAGCCAGCTCTGTGGAATGGTAAGTCCTTTGTATCAGACTCAGAAAGTATGATGCAGAAACAGTGATATTAAGCAGTAAAGTTACAGGATCCTTCCTCACAAGGTGGTCATAGACAAAGTACATTCTGGGGACATTTCAGGTTGGTAAATATGAGCACTAACCTTAACTCTGACCCTCTTGAGACATGTAACAGTATCTGTAAAAAACATGCCTATGTGGTAATATGCAATTTCTTGTAGCATAATGCAAGGGATCTGGAAAGGTGGACAAAAATTTTCAACAGCAACAACCATCACCACCATCTTTTTCTCTGTTCTTTCAGGTTGTGCAGAACTTCTCAGGACTGTTTCTTGGCACCAGTGCTTACCCACGCAAGTCAGACCTCACTGGATTTCAAATTCACATTCATTAATCACTATGTCCCCCTGGCATCAGGTGGTCTCCCATGCTCATTCAAACCTCTACTTTGCCCCCAACTCAAGATGAACTAACATAAAAATATATCCAACACTCGAAAAACCAAGCAGCCTATTTATTTTGTACAACCAGTTTTACAAGAATCTCAGCTCCTTTGGGGCAAGCTCTACTTACATGTACACCACTTGTACTTAAATCAGTAAACCGTTTTTAGGCTTGGTTTTCTTTACAAGGTAGCAACATTCAGGACTTGAAGGAAGCAGGCAGTTCACTAGATTAAATACGCAAGTGAGGGCCTCTGTTCCTAACTTAAAGCCCTCAATAAATTTACTGTAATGCAGAATAAATCAATTTCTCTCTGCCTCAGTTTCTAATCCGAAACATGGGAATACCACTGCTTACCAGAATGACCTGTTATCTTTGAAGTGGAGCAGATTCTCAAGTAACAACAGGCACACCTATACTCAAGTGAATAAACTATGCTGATTCACAACAGCAGATTGCCTGGGCCAAATTCCATGCAGTATTAACAAGTCAACAGGAAGCACTCCAAAATTAATACACTGATGCGCTCTGATTTTTCTTCCCCTACATTCCAGTCAGCTGGCACTCTCACTGCTCCCTGTGGACATACAGCCACAGGTATCAACCTCAGACTCTGCCTTCCCTTCCCCTTTTATTACATTTTTCCTCTTTACCCCTTACAAGTGCTTTATTTCCTTCTCAAAAGCACACAAATGGGAACTGTAGCATCTGGAGAATGGTATTTGTAGCTGGGGGTAGTCACACTCCATGTGGGAGTACTAATGGTAGTCACTAATCTGAAAGGAAGAATTCAAGTAACCATACACTTCACAGAAGTTCCTTTCTTCTCAAAACCATAATTCTTCAATGCAAGCAAGATTTACATGCTATATCACACAAACACAACACTGAAGCACTGTGCCAACCTAACATGGAATCATGCATGCATACAATTAGTGTTTAATGGAAGGAAAGCTAAGTGCAGGACTGCTGTGCAATGAAAGTAGACTTGACTTCCAAAGTAGCTCCAAGAAAAATGAAGTGTCCAGAACATTTTCACTTGCACTGATTGCCATGGATTTGTAACTGACTGTCTACTTAAAACAGAAAGACTAAACTGTAGATTTATTGATTTTTAGTGGCTTTTATAACCAGCTATAGCTGAAAGGCATTACCATTTTCAACTTCCACAATGCTGATAGAGTGAAAGGGTATCATTGAGGATGGTATGATTACACAGAAGCAGTGGCATTTTGAAAGAGGCTTCTTGTGGCAGTTTTCCCTCTCCAACTATTTATCTTCCCAAGGAGCCAGGCCCTATTCCCAGGGTACTTCACGCAGAGAACACAGAAACATGCTGCTGACTGACACTCCTCCTTGACATGCCCTCACACCAACATCACCATAACCTTTAGCTGCTCTCTCAGGAGCTACTGATTCCACATATACAACATCCCTACTCTAGCATTGTTCTGGGAGATGGAGACAGCCACCACATAGCAAGAAGGCTTAACCGTAACAGCAGATGAAACAAAACACTGTGGGGTACCAAACTAGTACTGTATATGCCACAGCGACCAACACTCGCAATAACATGTTTACAGTCACAGCACTACTGTGGTATCTGTGCAGCACCCAGCATTACAGTAACTTCTTTGCAGTTACTCTTCTAATAAATTCTGTTATCCAACAATTCATGCCCAGATTTTTAAGAGTCCTGTGCTGTGCTAAAAAAAAGATGTTTAAACACATCTCTCTCCACGTACAACGTAGAGAAATTGTCATGCACTCTTCTCCTTACATTGTCCTTATATATTTCTTCCTTGCTCTTTCAAGGACTTTTT